>JANHFX010017563.1:0-30771 GCA_027560015.1 Chloroceryle amazona | reverse complement strand
CAGTATGCCTGTCTCGGAGTTTTCTTCTCCTGTATGGTCCCATCCATCACTACTTGTGACCCAGCAAAGGTTTGGAATGGCTTTGAACTTCATGAACCTGAAACCCACCCCGCGGAGGAGGGAAAAGAAGGGAGGAAGAGGAGGGCGCAGGCTCCTGCCAATCCGGGCGGGTGCCGGCCGCGGCTCTCCCGAGGAGGGCAGAGCTGCCAGGCGCGGGGCGCCGGCCCCTCACGCCGCGCGTGTCGGCGCGGGGCCTGTGCCGGCCGCGAGCCGCCGTTGGGTCCCGCGCACGTGTCTACCCGGCCTACGGCGGGAGGGGCCGGGGCGGGGGCGAGCCCGCGGGCCCTTCGGGGCAGCGCGGCCGGCAGGGAGCCGCCGCGGTAGCCCGGGGCGAGGGGAGCCCTCCCAGAAGGGTTTAGGGTGGGAAAGGGGCGGGCGAGGAGCGGCGCTAAGGCAAGCGTGGCACGCGCGGGCCTCCAGGACCCCGCGTTCCTCGTCCTGGTCCTGCCGCACGTAGCCAGCGAGCCACGCTGCGCTACTCTCCTGCCCTTCCGTAACTCCCCGGTCATCTCCCTCCTTCTGGCGGTACAGCATCGCTGCTTCTCCTGCCCTCCGTATCTTCAGTCCTCCTTTTCCCTGTCAGCTTCCCGCTGGCTGCACGCCCCTCACTCCTCAGCTGCGCGGAGGCCATGGAAAACCAGCGATGGTGCCGACGTTGTGCACCTGCCCTGCTGCAGGAGAAAACCTGAAGTTGGCTTAAAATGTGACAGTTGGTAACTACATGAAATGGCCAGGACATCCGGCGCTTGGCAGATGCGGGGAAGCCCTTCTGGTCTTTGCTGTAAGAGAGAGAAGGGGCAGAAAGTGCGTGACTCTAGGAAGCAATGAAGGAAGATTGGATCTACCAAGAGATGCTGAGTGGCTCACACCAGACCAAACAGGCTTAAGAACGGTGCAAGACTAGGAGGAATGCAGTGTAGATGCTCATGCATGTCATAGCTGATGGACAATTTGCAAAATTATTTTTACCTCGGACTACATTTATTTAAAATTAGCCACATTCCAAACAGTGTATGCAAATAGTCCTGGTATTGGTGGACACCTGCAGAGCCGTCAAAGGCAGGTATCCATCTAAAGCTGTGACACCAGAATTTAAGGACTCACAAACCGTGCAAATTATAGAAACTAATGATAAATGAGAATTGAAACTGGTTTTCAGTTGCTGTGCTTTTTTGCTACTTGTACATCTTCCTGAAGAACTACCTGATCAGATTCGTTGGATTCATCAGGATTACTCAGGTTATTAATGGTAAGAGGATCAGGAGCTGAGAGAGGGAGAAATAGCACATATTCCTGATTTTGATAGATAATTGTATTTAAATACTGTATGTGGAATCACAGGCCTGTGCCTTACCTCTGGCATAATAATGTTATAATTACATTTTGCAAGGAAAGTCCTTTTCATCTGGGGCTCTCAAACGTTTTACAAATGCCACACCTTAATGAAGTAATTATCCCCATTTTACATATGGTTACGCCAAGGCACTAAAAAGCGACACCATTTAAGGTTTTAACTTGAATTGTACTTGACCACGTGTAGATACTGAGCTTTGAGTAACAGCCTGTAAGAAACATCAGATGTCAGAATGAGATGACAAAATGGATCACAGAGCCACCATGCTTTGGATATATACAGTTCAGCTTTATACCAGAAAAACAGCTTTACCCTGCTGAGTGGTAAGTTGCAGGAGAGGGTAGCATGCATCAAAATTAGGGTTTAACTTGTTTGCGTCCTGTCAGGTTCTCCCCATGCTGGGGCAAATGTAAGGATGGTGGTTTTAAGACAATAAATACTTTTGCATCTGTGCCTCAAGGTGGTCCTGCTGCTGCCTTAAGGCTTTTAGTGGAATTCCTGGTTTTCAGATGGTCGCTTTCACTTTGATAGGTCTCTCTCTATTTGAAGCAAACTTACTTAATGACTTTAACTGTGAATGAAACAATGTTGCAAGAAGCATAAACATGCTGAGAGATGAGAAGACTTGGAGAGGACCTTTTATGTATTGGTTTCCCGCAGGATGGAGTACCCTACAAGAAATAAAACCGGCTAGAATAAGTAAAATCAGACTACTTGTCAGCAAGAGCTTTTGCTAAAAGGTCAGCTCAACAAACTGAAAAATGAAATAAATGTCTTTCAAACTTAACCAACCAAAAGAAGCTCCTGAAACTGGGAATAGTGAAGATCATTACTTTTTGATGAGATTACTTAATTCAGTGATTAATGTCTGTATTAGACTCTCAGAGATTGTAGCAGTAGGTGCTTTAGAAAAATCAGGCTTCCCAGGCATTATGGTCAGTTACTTCAGAGAGACTTTCCACAAGGAGATCTGTTGTGTTGGTACTACTACCACTTCATAGACCACTGAAACATTGAATCTTCATTCAATGCCTCTTCGTTCCCCAAGAACTGTCAGGAGCATAAAACCCTGGGATTAAAACCAACAGTTCCTGCCCGCTACTTAAGAAGCAGTTTCATAAAATGCTAAAACGCATGCTGTTTCAAAAATGGGATGTTAAAATGATACACATCATTGATTCATTTTCCAACACCCCCATGCTGGTTTTGTCCAGAACACTTTGATGGCTAATCTTCTATCAATCATTTTTAGTCTGGACAAGGAATCATGTTAGAGTAATTTCTATTCTATTTTTCTTCTGCAAGGGCAACAACTCTTAATTAGAGCCTTTATTGACTAGCTACAATGAATTTACCTCCAAAATATTACCTCTAGTATAAGTTATTTTTTTTTCTACTATTTTCTTCTACAATTTCATCAGGATTATTATATTAAAATGTTAAATAATAGAGTAAATGGGAAATAACTTATTGACTTTACCTCAGTTACCTTAGCTACCAGTTTTCAGTATGATCTTGGGCATGTAGCAGCACATCCCCATGTCTTAATTTTCTTCTCTGAAAATTGAGCTAATAATAGTTACTTTAAGAAGGTCCTTTTTGACATGCAGATGAAAACACTGTATAGGAGAGACTTTATTTTTCCTAAACTGTGTATTTCACAGGCCTGAATGTTGTCTCAAAACCCTTGTGACAATAAAGCCCAACACCATTCAGCTTGACCAAATGGTTAACTATCAACAGAGGAAAACTGGTTTTATTTGGGTCAAAATACAGGAGACATTTATTATGTTAGTATTATCTGAAGCTATATGCAATGAATTTTGTAGTATATTAGCACCTTGCTAGCAATACCCGTATTAAACGTATTTTTAATGTGTTTAAACCAAGGCTAAAGTAATTCCCAAGTCTTGTTATAACATGGAAAAATCTCAGTCGTTGTTGACTGGTGAAACCATGTCATAACCTGTTTCATATAAAACTGTCTTTAAACTGTGCTTAAGCAACAGCTGGTGGTTTCTCCTATGAACAGTAGATGGTGTGTAATTAGCCTTACAGTCATCTACATTACAATCAAATCAAAGAATGCAGTTGCAACACATTCCCGATTTGTATTGTAAATGTGACCCTAACTGTGTTCCTAAAATCTCTGTCATGTGCTACAGCTGGGTACACTGCCTTGGTTGTAACATAAGCAGAAACTTAGTGCACCAATAGAAATTCCCATTCCTAAAATCATATTTGTTCTTTATAAATTGATAGTTCTAATGTTTGACGCTCACCACAAGGAAAAGACAACAAATAAACAAAAAAAGGTTTTCTTTTCTAGTATTCTGTGCTCTCATGAATTGTTCCATTTAATAGTGCTTCTCAAAATCATCTCTTAGAAAAGGAATTTGGATTACACAATCTTGGAAAACAAACCTGTTGCCACCAAGCATGAGCTAACATGTTATAGTACTCTACGGCTTATCACGAGTAAGCCAGCACCCAGTTTTGTAGACCAGAAAACGTCTTGGTTGATTATCTGTGCAAATAAACTGTGCTGTGTTGAATATTCTAGTTTGCTTAGAGTTGTATTCTGCCTGAGGACTGACTTAATACCTGTGCCTCTTTTCAGCTTTTCAGCAAGAGTTGTAAAATTAAATGTTTTAGCATTTGTGAGTTAAGTAATGAACTTTTGATTCCATGGTTGTAAGTACTCTGAATGGGATTTACACAACGAATACACCTTTCTATGCAACTGTTACTGCTGTCCAAGCTAGAATAGTCTAATGACAGAATGAGTAACATTTTTCCAGTCTTCACTAGATTATAAATTTGGGTACTTTTAGAAAACATTTAGCATGGTCATTAGGCCTTCAGTTTTCTGAAAACTTTGGTCTCCTGAGGAGCAGGAAAAAAAAAAAAAATCACGTTTTTAACAAAAGTTAGTTTAGCAGCATGCCTAGAAGTCAGCACACACCACTGGGTATTTTAGTGTCTGCTCACTTCTGATAATCATAATCTTTCTGCATCTCAGCATGGATTTAAGTGCCTGACTGTGGGCACCCAACTGAAAATATTTTCTGGCCACTTAGTGATAAATGGTTTCTTGAGAAAGCAAAGAGCTAATCTAAAATACAGTTTTTGGGATGGTTACAAACTTGTGCAACTTGAATGGAGCTGTTAATGTTTGCTTATCTCTGTGAAATGGGCATAAAACCATGCTTGGATATGCGAATACTGTGAAGCTTAATTTTAATACTTTCTGAAATTAATAGGGAAGTGCACTGTAAAGAATAAAACCTCAGTAAGATGTACCTTAGCTTTTTGAAATCTGTATATTGTTTCTAAAAGAGCCCTGATTCTCATTCTCACATTTGGTCAAAGTTAACAGGAAACTTTCTCCAAGAGCTGTTTGGGAATGCCAAGAGGTACATATAAATACTGATTATTTTATATGCTGGCTATCATTTGCATGATACCATAGATACCTTTGAAAAAAAATAAACCACACACAAACTTTTCCCTGGAAAGGCTTAATACAAAATGGTAGAAATACCAATAAAACTGCTGGAATTTAGATTTGGAAGAGGTGAGGAGATCAAGTGATAACCAAAGTCATTAAAAGTAGAATGCAGTTGTTTTCCCTTGAATATTTGTTTAATCTATTGGATCATTTCAGTTGGTGGTTCATAAACCATGGCTGTTTGAGATGGGTTTCCCACTGCAGTTAGTTGGGTTACTGAAAACTCACTCTAGAATTTGCCTGTAAAAATGGCAGAGGTAGTGTTGAGGTGGTTACAATGTGTGTGAGATAAGGAAGTGTACTTTCGTCTTATCTATACAACTTTTTAACAGAGAAATGATGGAAGATTTTAGAGATAGCATGAATATAGATAGAGGCTAATAAGTAATTTGATTATTTTGTCATGAATGTGTAGTGTAGGTGATGTTCTTAATTGTTTCACTGACTGATAAAAGATTTGACCAGTAGGTGAACACAATAAGAAGCAAGTATAGATTCTCAGATAATACCTACATAAAAGTTATATACAGAACACTATATATAAATATATGTAATAACTATGTGTATAATAAATATATATAGAAGCCATAACAAAGGAGAAACAAAGTATGAGCTTAAGGTTTTAATTTAGGTAGTTCATAGGAATGTGATGTTCAAATGGAGATTAGGCACAGCAAGGGCAGCCATGATAAAGGACCAACACCTTAGAACAGAGAGGTCAAAAAAAGAAGTAAAACTCAGACTTTTCAAGGCATTCATGCAGATAACGGTGACATACCACTGTGAGAGTTGGTCTTTGAGGAAAAAAAAAATTAAGATGTAATTAATTAATAGCAGAGTTAAAGGTGATAGATAATGTAAACCAAAGAAAAAAACAGAAAGCCCTAAGAAAAAGAGGTAACATAACTTACCAGCAGAAATTTTCTACATACCCCAACTAAAAAAAAAAAAAAAAAGTTGGTAAAGATGGAAAGAGGCCAAGATGGCTTTGCTTTTTAGGTGTATGCTTTTTAGGTTATATGTAGTGCACTTACATCTTGACCATTTTTCTTTCTCACCTGGACAGAATGATACTCAGAATAGATGTACCTGTGTACAGTTAAGAGTACAGTCCTAAAAAAATGGGGACAAAAGGAGATGGACCCATGAAAGTCAGGGAGGAGTGAGTCATAAAGAAAAAACATTCCCATCTTACCAAATGCCCCCTGAAACTTAATAACTCCTTGTCCATAACATATAGCAGTATTTAACAGGATCATGAATGTATTTTATGGTGTTAATACATGTAGTGTGAAAGGATTTTAACTGATCTAAACTGGTGTCCTGTCTACTCTCTCCTGCATCTGTTTCATCTGTTGAACTGGGTCAGGTATTTATCTGACTCCACAGTGCAGCAGTTTGGAGATGCAAGTTGTGTAAAAGCTGATGTTACTAGAAAAGTCTACCACTTCAACCATCTCACCTGGCTGTACAGATCAGCACCAAAGTTGTCATAAAGGAGTAGTGGCAGCATGCAGCTGGGGGACAGGAGGGAGGGTGAGAATGTGGCAACATTGCCTTGAGGTGTTTTAAACTGCCAGGAACCGCACCCCTGGGTTCCTATCTAGCACCTGCATGTGATTCACCGTGTCACCTTAGACAAGCCAGGTAACCTCAGTCACCTTCTCAGTACTAGGAAACCTACCCACTGGTGTGTAGTAAGCTATACCAGACAGTGTGATCACTGAACAATTGAGCAGCTCTAGGTATTTTATCCACTAATACCTTCATCCAGTTGACCCTAGTACTGGTGTCAACATGAGCACTTCAGTAGCAGTTTCCATCAGCAGGTAAGAATTACAATAATGCTTACTAGAGAAACATCTTCTTTCCTTTGGAAACAAAAGTTATAATTCATAATTTGTGATATGCTGTCATCTCTGATTTTGTTAACAAACTGTAAAAAAGATTGTGCAGGTCACTGCAAGGTTTTTTTAAGAGTGTAAAACTAGACAGTTAAGAAATCTAATGCGTAAGGTCCTTTCTGCATCGTAATGGCACCCTCCTTTACATTCAGTCACCAAACAAGATATGGTTTCCATGGAGAAATGCAATTGAAGGATAGGAAATATAAGGGTATACAAGCAATCAAACGTATTTTACAACAGGAGCTCATTGGGGTTTATTAGCACAGACTTAATGTTGCAACTCCAGCGCTAACACCTAAAGTGCCATCTTCTCAGTTACCTACCTGCATTGGCAGAGATGGAGAATTTTGTTTTCCAGCAGCAAGAGGCATCATTTAATACAGGGTGGGGTTTGGGTGAGGCTCAGGGAAATGATCCATCTTTCTTCTCTTTCACCCCAATCTGGCAGAGCGTTTACCTCTACTGCCTCAAAAGGGAAGCTAGAACCATGTCAGATGCAGAGCACTTGGTTCATTCCTCTCTTTCTCTGGGTGAAGGGGATTGCTTCAGCTCCTCAAGTGCTCTTTGGTATTTGTATTTATATATATATAGGTATAGCTGAGTGTGGTAAGGAAGAATATTGAGGAACAGCTCTATCTGGTTTCTGCTCCTTGTGGTGTCCAAGCAAGGTGGGATTTTTCTCATCAGAAGCTCTTTCCCTTTTTTTTTCCCTTCCAATTTTGTTCCATCACATGCTCTGATATAAGCTGCAGTAATAGGAATTCAACCTTTAGTGGTTTTTGCTTTCTACTTACTGTTCTGGCCTTTTACCAAAAAGTACAGTAGGGAATGCAGGTGAGAAAATGTAAATGGTGATTTTTAACATTTGGTAAGAACTGAATGGAATTTCAGAGAGAAAAGCCACTTCACAAGGCTGAGGTAGTTTTTTCAGCTTGAAATCACAGGGTGTTCTAAATCAGGGAATTTTGAGAGCCTCTTAGAAAGACCTCAAGAATTCTAGCCAGTAGAGAGTAATAAAAATAATTTCAAGTGTTGGCAAAGTGATGTTTGCTATTAACATCCTTTATAACTTATTATTTTTTTCAGAGTATTTGACCTTATTCTCACATCTTATACTTCAGTCTTACATTTAATAATATTTCATATCTTATGTTTACTTTTGATTATGTATATATATAATATTTATGGAACTAGTGTGCAGGATACAATTGATAAAAGAAGCAGCAAGTTTCTGTACTCTTCATGAGTTCTTTTTCAGGATAATTAGTTAATTGCTGCAATAGTCAAGTAAAGCATGCCAAATATGAAAGAATTTATTTGTAAATCATTATCAACAGAAACCCAGTATAAATCTAATGTTTCTTAGAAGTAAGCTTCAGAACTAGTGTTCTTATATTTAAGTTTAAAACAGTGGTCAGGTTCCTTTTTCTTAGGCTCCTACCCCTATCCAGGTATTCACCAGACTGCATCTTAAAAGCTCCACACACAGCAGCTGATTCTTGTTGTTCACGCCTTGTAAGAGCCCTGAAGGCTCTGTCTACTCACTTGCCTCCTTCGGAAAAAATATGTCGTCAATCTTTGAATTTAAAGCTGGTTCCTTGAAGCCTTCCCTGAGAGATTCATCTTGATGCAGTAGTCTAAATGCTAGTGCTCGCCGCCCACTAATGGTCCCACTCTAATAGCATCTGCAGTAATGGAAAACTCTTCAACTTCTCCAGCTGATTAACTTACAATTAATTTGTTACTGTTGAGTGAGAAATTCTTACTGAACATAGCATATGAATATTTACTTCTTACAGAGCAGTTGCCCCTTGTCCACCAAGTGGGGGATCCCCTTATATTCAGGCTGGTCCTTTCAGAAATTATTTTCCAGTACTATGTTAGAGGTTTCTCACTCTTCCACTACTTTCTGCTCCTCTGCTCTTCTGCGCTGTTCCCTCAGTGATGCCTGCACAGTCATCAATAAAAGTACAGAAAATTTACCATGGAACTTTCTAGCTTTTTTTTTTTAATTGTCATCTGTCAGGAGGTATTTATGATGGATCAGTTCCATCAATTCAATGGCTCGTTTTGTTCTGGAACTAGTATAGAGATTTCATAACAATGTGCTAACAATTTTGTTGCACTGTATTTATTTTTTTATCAGAGCTCTTGGGAGCTGATTGGTGAGCTGTTTAACTTAAGGAAGATTTGTTTAACTCAATTTCCTCAATATGATTAAAAGAACAGCGCTTGAGTAAATATTCTCAGAATGATTTAATTAGCTGGAATGATAATCAGATCAGTTATTCCCACACTCTGATGGAAAACACAATTGTTTCAAACCCAAAACCCTCTCAGAGCAGCAGCAATAGGGGCAGGGACTGGAACACCAGAAGCGTTTGGAAACCAGTCACAGGTGCCCAGGAAAGTTCACAGAAGCTTTAGGTTTCTTAATCCTTCACTGTTGCCATTTGCATCCTATGATCCGCGTTAGAAAACACTTTGAAAAAGTGGGGGGTTTATTCTTTGTGTTTCTGTTTTAGGGTAGAAAGTGTGCAATACCGGACTCAATTGCCTTCCTCTCCCTCCGAATAAACCCAACCCCCTGCAGCGGTTTGGGCAGAACTGAATACAAAAGAACTTCGTGATCCTTTCGGTGATCTTTGCAAGTGAACGTGTTAGCATCAGGACAGCACCGGGGCGCGTTTCGTTTCGCTTTCAAAGCGCGGACTCTGCTGGGTCGGGAAAGTGATTTTTGGATAGAAGGCCTGACGCTGCCGCTACACCTCCTGCCCCCTCTGTGGCACCTGCTGCCCCTTCGGCTGTGCTTCTGCTCACAGCCCGGCCTTTCCCACCAGACCGGAGGGCTCTTCTGGCGGGCTGGCTTCTCCCCCCCGGGCTGCAGTGCCCGGGACAGCGGCCGGAGCTCCCTCAGGAACGGTCGCCCCCCGGCTTAGGGCAGCGTCCTCCGGGGCCAATCAGGAGCCGCCCCTACTCTGCCACCTCCAATAGAGTTTGAATGCTTCCGAACCAGCCAATCACGAGGGCCGGCGACCCGAAGCTGCGCCCTCATTGCTACCGAGGTGAGGTCCGCGTGGCGAGCGGCGTCGTACACGGGCCAATCAGCGCGCTCGGGCGCGCCATTGTTTGGGCGTGCACTAAACGGCCGCTGGGGTAGCGGCAGCTTTGAACTGTGGCCGTGCTCCCCTCGTCGGAGAGAGGGGCTCTGGGGCTGGGGCCGATGGAGCTCCCAGCTGGGGTCTGAGTGGTTGTTACTGGATCCCGGTCAGGGTTTGACGGTGAGTGATGGAGTGTCGCTGTCAAGTCACATGAGTGGGCTGCAGCGCGTCCTTGCGCCTCGCGGTGCCGGCGGGTGATGCCTTCAGGGAGCGGCTGAGCGCCGTTATCAGGGCCTGTCTGGCGGCCGTCTCTGAGGGAGGGGGCGCGGGCCGTGCTTGCTCTCGGAGGGCTGTGTCCCTGGGAGGGGGACGGCGAGCGGGCGGCCGGCGGGAAAGCCGGGAAACTGCTCCCTCAGGTGAGGGTCAAGCCCAGTGAGATGCCACCCTGAGCATCCCGCTTCTGGGTGGATTCTGTCCGCCCTTCGTTGTTCTCTAGTGTTAGTTAGTCTGAAATCACTTCCGTCTCGTAAATAATCTGTGCCGGTGTTTCGAGTGAAAAAACCTATGTCAGGTCCTCTAAGGCGGTCCTTGCTACAACAAAAAAAATAAAATCGTTTGAGTGTGTGAAACGAGTACAGAAGGACCAAGTGTCGTACAGCTGTTCCTGCCAGTAGAGAGCGTTCTCAGTGTCCTGAAATCAGCAGTATGGGCTTGAAAAATGTGTGTGAAGAAAGAAGCAAGCATAGCTGCCCCCTATACCAAAGCCATAGGCTTTTTCAAGGCTTGCAGGTTAAACACCACTAAAGTACGATGGAGTCCTAAGTGCTAAAGACTTTCTGCATTGTGACAGCTGAAATAGGATGTGAAGAGAAACTTTGTGAAATGCTGTAGTCAAATGCAATGATAAGAATATAAACCCTGTTAATTGTTAGGAGATTGATTATGGGAGGTTTTAAAAATCTCAACTGTACCAAAGTGTGTCAAAATAGGACCCACTATTTAAAAGTTGCTCAGGAAGCCTGCATGGTTGTGAAGTACTGTGTTCTAAACACTGCTAAGCTTGAAAATGCAATGTATTTAAAAAGGAGGTGTAATTAATCTCTTTCAAGGTCTAATTATTGTTGTCTTTGTGTTTTAGCCACTGTACTAGCCATTTTGTATTTAACAAGAATCTTGTCAATATGAGCTGGGCTGTGGAGGAATGGAAAGAAGGCCTCTCCCCCAGAGTTCTTCAGAAGATTCATGAGCTGGAAAGTCAAGTAGACAAGCTTAAAAAGGAGCGTCAGCAAAGACAGTTCCAGTTAGAATCCATGGAGGCAGCTTTGCAGAAACAGAAACAGAAGGTAATATTGGTACTGCACTTATTTCCCCAGAATTCCATTCTCCATGCTAATCGTAGTTATGAAGATTTATTATCAGGTTGTTGTTAGGGGGTGGGTTAGTGTTTTGTTTCTTCCCACTGGCTGACTGGAAAGGTAGCAGAGAAATATAAATTGCTTGTCTTTGTCTTACTTCATACTCATTTTCTTCCTTTTGTTTAGCTCTCACTGACTGTTAGACTGGAGGCAGGAATTCTGTTGTGTTTTGCATGATTGTCCATAGCTGGGGGTTTATACTTACTTCAAGACTTTCCTACCTCGCTATGATTAGGAAAAGGAATTACATTATTGTTACATCTTTTGAAAATGTTAATAATGGCTAGGCCTGGTTTATTTAACAGAGATGCAGAGTTAACAGACGTTTACTGTTTCACCTTGCCTACAGATACCTATGCTCTTCTACCTAGTTCATGTAATTCTCCATTGTTTTCCTTGTAGAGACTGTATTTTGGGATTTGGTTTTATTTTTCATTTTTGAGAGATGTAATTTTATACTTCACCTGACTTTACCCTGTCAGGCATCTAAACAAGAAACCGGAGACCCTCATGGTTAGGGTCCTGCTGTGCTTCAGATCAGAAGTGACCCCCTTGGTTGAATTTTGTTTTGTAATGTTCAAATACAACTCTGAGGCAATTTACAAAGGTTACCTTTTATTCCCTGTGTTGTGACTTAAGCCTAGTGGGGGGTTTTTTGAGTTTCTTCCTGTGAGTTTCCAGGTGCTTATTTTAACTATCCAAAGGAACTCCTGTGCTTCCCAAACAAAAAGGACTGCACTCAAGCAGCTGTGCTTTAAAACTCTCAGAAGCATCAGCTAATACTTGCTACTTCTCAGTCAAAAGAATAATGTTGCATAAATATGTAGCCTGATAGTAGCCTACCCCTCAGAAGCTGGAGGGGAAGAAGACATCTCTACTATTTCCATCCCTGCTATTACAAGCTCCGCTTCCAGTTTCAAAGCCATGATTCTTGATAATCACTGTGTATCTGTTGTCAAGGTATCTGGTTGCTGAAGTTGGTACACTGGAAAGAGAAGTGATATGATCAGTGAAGAATGCAGACTAGTGCAGATTATTAGTAGTCAAGGATTGATGCATTTTTTTTTTTATAAGCTTGTCTATTCAATAAGTACCTGTTAATGTCACAGAGTTGAATTTGGGGAAATTTTGTTTGTACCCAAGAATATTTAAACAATTTATATATATGAGGTTTTCAGTGCTGTCAGGACATTGAAATGCTAGGAAGAAAATAACAGGATGTAAAATTTCTGTTATTAAAACAATAATAACTGCATAGAAGTGAAGACTTGAGACATTTTTGAAATTGTCTATATTCCAACTAGGTTGAAAATGAAAAAAATGAAGCTGCAACACTAAAAAGAGAGAACCAGAGCTTGATGGAATTGTGTGATAGTCTTGAGAAAGCGAAACAGAAAATTTCACATGATCTTCAAGTAAAAGAATCTCAAGTCAACATTCAGTCAGGGCAGCTGAATTCCAGCAAGAAAGACATCGAAAGGTTAGAACAAGAAGTGAAAAGGTGAGGGATTGCTGTATGTCTCTAACCTGTCTACAATGGCTATTTTCTCATGTTTTGCTCATTTAATGTATCCTTCATGGCTTTCATTTTCTTTTCATCTCGTATTTAATTCATATTTCTTGACCAAAATCTCAAACCATTAGCCTGTTTCTGCATGTGCACTTGGATATAGGGACTGCCACATAAATCTGTGTGCCACTTGAAGCAGTTAGCGCCTACAGTTTCTGTTTAATTTGAGGGAATTATGCAGTGTTGTGTGTAAAGGGAGGCGTTCATTCTGTGATTTTTAGACAAACAAAAAGCTAGTACAACTGAGTCACTTGGCAAAAGCAACCTGTGAAGAGCTTAGAGTTGCAAAGTGTATACAGTTCTGTCTAAGATCAAGATTACTGATAAAATTTGACCACTGGAAGGAGGAGGCATGAACATCTATTGGAGTGGAAGAGGAAGCTGCCAAAAGCAATGGTGCTGTGACAGACTAACTGAATCCAGTTGCTTTGGTAAAGGAGTGCCTAATTTGTAGCACCTCAACTTGTAAACAGTGTTATTACTGAGACAGTATGTGTGTACTGTCTGTAGAAGTAGAATGCAATTCATGCAGTAAAAGAATCTTTTGTAATACAGACACATTTAAAATCCTTCTGGGGATGCTTCAGAAATAGGACATTTCAAATCAATATTGCCATTTATTAAACTTGCTCTCATACTAGAGGCAACCTCGGTTCTTGAATAAAAGTATTTCTGAAACTTTGTGTGTGTCAATAAGGCTGAGTATTCTGCTTATTCCTTAAACTGTTGTGTTAGTCCTAGTAATGCAGAATAACTGTCACAGAGAGGCGTTAATATGTGATATCAAGTCTCTTAATGGTGTGGGTGGGGTTTTTGTTGTTTGCGTTTTGGGTTTTTTCTTTTATGTTTTTATTTACTTCTGTTTTTCCTACCTTTCCCCCACTCCCAGCCTGAAGTATGTCTAGTTTAACTTTTAGATGGTATGTTTCATACATGTCTTCATAGAAGCAAATAAAGAGGAAACTGTGTTGGTCTTTCTGGTTTGTGTGTGTTTGGGTTTTTTTTGTTTGGTAGTTTTTTTGTGGTGGTGTTTTGTTTTGTTTGTTTGTTTGTTTTCCCCTTTGCCCTCTGCTCTTTAGGAAAACTAAAGATGGTTGAAGTATTTGCTGTGAGAAGAATCTAAATTTCAACAAAACCATTTATGGCATGTAGAAACACCAGCTTTGTCTAAGGTGTTGCTGAGCTGCCTCAAAATAGTCTAGGGAGCTTCAACAGGGTTGATAGAACCACACTTATATTTTCTGTATCTGTGAAGCTTAAAAATGCAATGTATTTAAAAGGGAGGCCAAAGAGGTTATAGGCTGAGAATGTGTTTTATTTATGCATTCCTAAAATTAAGTCCAGTTCAATGAATTCTCCCCTTCCCATTATATTACTGTGTATAGCTGTCCACTACAAAAGATCATCAATTACTAAATGTAGCTTGATCTTGGCAATTGGTTTTGGTTTTGTTTTGGTTTATGCCGGTAACTGATTATTTACTACTTCATAGCTCCTGAAACTCCACTGGGGGAGGAGCTCTTGGTGTTGAGCTGTAAAAGGGAGGGGGAAAGGCAAGTTGTGGAGTTACTAACACAATAAACTGCAGCCTGGAACCATTGTCTTATCAACAACCTGTGCTTGCTTGGGCAGGACTAAAGTTGCTGTATAACCTCTGAAGTGGTTACCTGGCCTCATTGGATGAGCTTGTAACTCTTAGTGCTCACAAAAGTCACTGGAATGAGTCTGCTGTGGTGTTTTGGGCAGCAATATAAATGGAACACGTGAAAGATACCCTGTCAGGTGAAGGGTCTTCCCTGCCATTTTCATGAGGTGTGCGTAGGTTTCTCAAAGTGTGCCTTATCAGAACATAGAATAAACCTAGTATGTTCCCTACCATAAGGATGCTTACTGAAGAGTAAGAGGTTTATATTCTGAGTGTTTACAGTGGTTTGAGTGTGTTTAGCTGGGCTACAGCTTTATACAGTGAGATCTTCAGCAGTTCTGATTTTCATCTACTTTTGTTTTTTTTTTTAGTTTTGACTACTATGTAATTAAATATGTTGAAGCTCTAAATGAAATATATTGTTCATATTCTTGTGTTATAGTACCTAAAAATTTTCAGTAGCCGTATCTTAACTTGATCTCTAAACTATGTTGTTGAAGTCATATAATTTATTTGTGTATTTCAGGCTCCTAAAAATAAATAACGACCTTTTACTAATTTCTGCTGCTGCTTCTTTCCTAAACAGATACAAATGTGAGCTTGAGAGAAGTCAGCAAACATCAATTGCAGGAGACTTATCATTCAGTGGCACTCCACAGAAAACTTTTGCTGCTTCTTTAACACCAGGTCAAAGTCATAATGGTAAGTTATTACTTTTTTTTTTTCATCTAGCACAGATATTTAACTGTCAGTTTTCTTGAAAGATGAAGAAATTTGAACATTATACTTTACTGAGTTGCCTAGTCCCTATTATATAGCTTATTATGAGTCTAATTCATAGCAGCACAGGTTCCAAGTTTAAAAATTATTAGTGCAGATTGAACACTTACTGCAAATATATCTTTTCAGAAGTATGTTGATGGACATGGAATAGTAATAGGAATATCCATCGAAAGACTGCATCAATTTTTTGAATGCCCGTTTCTAGTGTTGGCTCTTCCCTTTACGCACTGAAGAGCACATTTCTTCCTTCATGTGCATGCAGCTACTTTAAAGTTCAGTCAACAGTCATATGTGCTTTTCCTTTAGAAAAGTATTTTTTGTTAGGCTATTATTATGCATGATAATCTGCCCAAATTCTGTACTGTATCCATCCATTTCAAGGCATCACTTCTATCTTCGAATTAGTGATATGAAATAGATTTAAAATATTTGAATGAACTGGGGGGGGGAAGCGTTTCCTTAACTGGAGAGCTGTTCTGTAGCCAGGCACCCTTATGCTGTCTGTGCTGAAAAACTTTATGTTCACCCTTACATATGCGGTTACATCTTTCCTTGTTGTGAATAAATGTTTTATGAGTTTGGCATCTCAGTCTTGCTCCAATGGGAAATCTGAGATGCTTTCTTGCGCTCTTGTTCCTTTTCATTTCTTTATACATATCTGAAAAGTGGTACAGTAATGGCAGTGTCAAGCATTCCACTGAGTGTAGCAATCCTGAAACAGGGATGAGATTAAAATAATGTCATGGTTTAGGATCAGGGCAGCCCTTTAGCCAGTACCAAACGCAACCCCCCTCCTGATGGCAGTTCCATCACAACTGATGCTGTGGAGCAGGCACTAGGGAAGTCCCAGATTTGGCCCATCATCAGATGGGAACTGTGTTCAGGAGCTGGATTCTGGGACCGGGTTCAGGAACATACAGATAAGGATCAAAGGCAAAATGGATAAAGTCCCCTTTGGATGCTGGCTGAGGAAGAAATGAAGAGGACCAAAGCTGAGCTGAGCCAGCAAAGCTTTATACTGAAAATGATGCGTATGGGCTGGAATACCTTGTTTGTCAGTTTGGGGTCACCTCTCCTGTCCGCTCCTCCCTGCAGGTGCGGCCTTTCACTTTCTTGCACCCCGCAGTGTGGTGCACAAGATCCAGCAGTGGCCTTGGTCTGCACACCAACCCTTGGTAGTAACACTAAACAGGGAGCCTTATCACTGCCAGCAGCAGACACTCACTGCCTGTGAAAACAGGCTGCTGACTTCAGTGCAGTTAGTTAGAAGAACTGAGCTGAAAGGTAAAATTACTGAACAGAATTAGTTCTGTTCTCGCACAAACCAGGATAAATGATTAAAATGACTGTATTTAAAATGGTATTGCTGAGGAGGTTTTTTTTTCTTTGAAAATTGAAGTCTTAAATTCTTTAAGATTATAAAATCATAAAATATCTAAAGTTTTGAAGTGCCCCATAAAGATCATTGACTTCAATTCCCTGCTTCTTGCAGGACTACCTAAAACTAAATCATATGACTAAAAACATCATCCAGATGCTCCTTGAACTCTGACAGTCTTGGGGCCACGATCACTGCCCTGGGGATCCAGTTCCAGTGACCAACCCCCCTCTCAGTGAAGAACCTTTTCCTAATGTCCAACCTGAACTTCCCCTGATGCAGCTGCAATTCAATTTCCTCTTATCACTGATCACCAGAGAGGAAATCAGCACCTCTGCCCCTTTGAGGAAGTGGTAGCCTGCGATGAGGTTGCCTTTCAGCCTTCTCTTAGCTGAACAAACCAAGTGACCTCAACTGCAACTTCTAAGTCTTGACTTCAAGACCTTTCAGCATTTTGGTTGCTATCCTCTGGATACACCCTAGTAGTTTGATGTCCTCCTTATAATATGTCCAAAACTACATGCAATACTTAAGATGGGGCTACACCAGTGCAGTGTAGAGTGAGATAATCACCTCCATCAGCTGCTTCCTAGAATGCTAGAAAGAATTCTAATTCTAGGATTTTTCTGAGAGAAAATCTCCATTATATATAGCTTCAAAAAAAGGGAAGCAAGACTTGTTTTGGACTAATATGCTCCTCTTACAATTTCAGGGAAAGAATCCTAAATAAATTCTTTCTCCAATTCTTAATGCATTCGAAAGGAACTGAGGAAAAGAGGCAGCCTTATTTACTAGTCACTCTTTAGTAATATTAATGCCATTGGGCTGCTGATAGAAGCACTTATAAATACACACATAGATTATATACTACTTTTAATGTAACACATTTATGTTATATATTTCTTAAATGTCTGTACATAGAAAGAGATATTAAAAAAAAAAATACTCTGGCATTGGATCCTTACATTTAATAGTTGTGTTCTCATTCTAATGTCAAGTTCCATGTATCCTACCAGTGTACTCCTGAGGTCCTAAATTTTTGAATGGTTGTTCCTTCCTTATGAACTGATCCTTCTGATAGCTGTTCATATTCCTCTGATAACAATGGGCTGGAAAAGATTACCTATTAGATTATGAAGAAGTATTCATCATAACTTTGTAGATGCTAAGTTTGAAGAATTAGAAGAAAAATACAAGAAAGAAGTACAAGAAAGAAAAAAGCTAGAATTAGAACTGAGAACCATCCAGGTTAAGGTAAGTATCTTTTAGGAAAGCAACTAATGATTGAACTTGGAAAATGGGGTGGGAATCTAATGAAATATTCTACATCACTTAAAAGTATATATATTTGATTATTTAAAAATAATAATAATAAAAAGGTAGTAATCTGTGTGTACTGCCATTAGGAAGTAATCCTGGAGGATTCAGAAAAGCCATCATAATTGAATAGTAAGGGAAAGAAGGACATGAAAAATGAGAACACATCCTTCAAAAATTGTAAGTCTCATGCAAGGAAGGACAAGAGAAAATGGTGTCAGTTTGGCCAAGTTAAATATGGTAAGCTAATAAAATAGCCTTGAAAGGATTATGAGAGAAAACTCAGCTAACAAGTAAAATCTAGTACATTTTTCAAACATGTAAGTAGTAGGAAGTTTATTAGGGAATCTCTGAGGCCAATAGATGACTGAGATGTGAAAGCCCTCAGGGAAAATGGGCCATTGCAGAAAAGCTGAAATTGTATTTTATTTGATATTTACTATCTAAGGGCTTAAAAAGTTTTCTTTATAAGAACCTTTCCTTATTGGGATTGAATCTTGCACAGCCTCAAATTAAAAGTCAGTAGTCTTTAAATAGATTTATAGAATGAATAGTAGTAATAAAAAAAAACCCAAACTCACCAGATATAGATAATGTTTACCCATGAATCGATAGGACACTGCAGTGTGGGACTGTGGTATTGCTGCGATGTGCAACTTATTTTATTCTTCTGACACTGGAAGCTGACAAGAATGATGCCATTTTTTAAAAATAGCTTACAGTGCTGATTCCTAGAAATGTAGTTCAGGTCAACTTTTTGTCCTGGGCAAATTGTTAGAAACTTAAAGCAATACATTTATACTCCGTAGGTATGGTGTGTGGAGGAAAGATCAACCATTTATTTGTAAAGGAAAATAATGCCTTGCATATTTTCAGATATTTTAGGACTTTTTAAGAATAAGTCAGTGAATGTGTGAGTTGTGTGACTCAATATAATGTTGGATATCCACAATACACTGAAATAAACAAAACCATTTTAATAAAGGGGAGTTCTTGCAAGTTTAAAGGTAAAGATGGAGGGCAGTGCCATAAATGGTCAGTTTTTACAGCTGGGGAATTATCAACAGTGGAGTCTGAAGAGGGTTGGTGCAGGGAGCTGTGCTGTTTAGCAGATTCACTAGTGATCTGAAAAAGAGTTGAATAATATGGTTGAAGACCACAGTATTTTGTAATACTAAATAATTGCAATAATTACAATGGTAAGTAAAATTTAGTGAAGAAAAAGTGAAGTGATGCATCTGGAAAACATAATCTGAACAATGCATATCCGGTACATTCAGACTTCAGTTTTAATCCATGATTTCAGGAAGGAATTCAGTAATTATTGTGGCTATTTCTATGAAAGTTTCAATATTGTGTTCAGCAATGATGAAAAATATTTTAAGAAAAGAATTAAGAAATAATGAGAAAATGTTCTTTGCCCATATGTAGCCAAGTGATTCTCACATCTTGAATATTCCTTGAAAATTCTGTTCACCTCGTCTCCAAACAGATACGGTAGAAGCAGATGGTACAAAGATTAATAAGGATCAGAGATGACACGGGGAATGGTCACTTTTCTGCTCTTCATAAAGCATAATTACAGTACCAGCTCTGCATACTTGTAACAAAAACTGTTTTAACGCACTGTACTGTTAGATGGCAGAACTCTTTGTCACAGAGTATTTTAAGAAGTCCATAATGTAAACAGATCTAAAAGTAAAAGTATGTGTGAAGTACTTTGGTAAAAAATAACTATTCTCAATTTTCTGAATTCAAACTTTTGTCTCAAAAACTCTGTAAATTTTAAGGGCGTATAAGGGGAACAATTACTGTATGCATGGTTAGGGTTTTATGCTTTTTATTTATAAACAAATTACAGGATCAGACACAACATTCTGGACTATATATATTTCTGGTCTTAGCACAGCTGTTCCTGCATAACAACCTATTCTCTGCTAGGACTGAGAAGTCATGCTGGGTATTACCTGGTTAAAGGTTTTAGTTTAAAAAAAAAAAAAAAAAAAAAAATCAAATGAGAGGCATTTGAATGTCTGGTTAAAAATGCAGTAGGGGTTTTGTTACCAGGCATATTTTATTATTGCAAATTTGGGGTATTCTCTGTGTATAAGTTTAAATAAATAAATCTGTTCTGAATTTACCTGTGTTTGTCCAGAAGAGCTGAATGTGGGTTAGATATCACACATGTTAGTCTAGACTTCTATACTTTTTGCAGCTTACCTGTCTCAGCACTCACCTGCAAAAATGTAGGGTTCATTTTTGAAATGGAGGAGGTAAATGATGAGATCTCTTGAAAAAGACAAAAATCTGGGTATGTTATTCATAAAGATACACAGATCCCACCAAGATTCCTTTGTGTTTATAAGTATCAGCTATTCTAGATATTCTTAGATATTTATATAGTATAAAAAAAAAATGATATGAATCAGTGGTTTGCACTGGTGGATGATGTGACATTATAAAAATGTGAAAGGACTGCAATCTGTTATCTACTTATTATTAATTTTGTTATATGTTGATATGGAGTTCTGTAAAGGTATATCCTTTTTTTCCTTGGATGCAGAAAATAAATCAACCTCATCCTCAAAGCTCTTTGAGTCACAGGGAGATTGCTCGGCATCAGGCTTCCTCATCTGTGTTTTCATGGCAACAAGAAAAGACACCATCTAGAAATCAAGAAACACCTGGGAGGGGAAGTGCTACAGCATCCTCTTTTCAATGGGAAATCAAATGGGAATCAAATTCTGGGATCGTATCAGAGAAGAACAAGTTTGACAACAGCTTTGCTGAGAACTGTAGTTCTTCGCTCATGATCCAGCTAAGAGCACAGAACCAAGGTATCTGATATATTTAAAACCCAGAGGCAGTTTCCTATATGGTTTCATGAAAGCTGGTGTGTAGATAGAAGAGAGGCATTGAAATTAGTGTCTTAGCAAGGCAAAGAGAGTGATGCCTATTGTTGCCTTGGCAGCTAGCCCAGCTGGCTGCTGGTGTGTGTATTTTCAATGATCAGCCAGTACCCAGAGATTATCCACAAGCTGTGGTATCTTCTACAGAAGGAATGTGAGAGTTAGAAGGAAAGAGTTTGTATGTTTGGGATGGGTAGGGGACATCGTAAAAGGAAAATGGCCTTCTCCAATAATTCCATTTGTCACGGAACAATGTTATTAAAACAGTTAAAATACTCATCAAGTTTTCATTACTTCTTGACATTAAATGCAATTATATTACTTCCTTAGTTTTGTATGACTCTTGAGATTTATGGCTGAGCAATACCTGTGTTAAATATTCATTGATTGAACATGCTTAAAGCATAACTGCGTTGGTCCACAATGAATGTTACCAGAAGCACAGAATGAAGTATGATGCAAAAATTACAACAAAAAAGCAATATACGATCTTGTATTGTGCGTATTGACATGAAGAAATATGTATTCCTTACATCTGATAGACAGAAGAGCACAAATAGTTGGTTTGTTGTGGATTGGGTAAATATTTACTTAAGCCTACTATTTGGAACAGCTTTTCTACCAAATGGTTCTTGTAGGACTGTTTTACAAATTCCCATACCCTCCAAACTATTCAAATACCTACGTGCAATACTTCAATCTAGGCAGCATTTTAAATTGGGAAGCCATATAAATTCTTTGTCAGGAAGACAGTGCATTGTTTGGTTGGCCTTTTGTTTGGTTGTTTGTTTTGTTGTTATTTGGTTGGTTGTTTATTTTTTACAAAAAGAATGACCAGATAATAGTAAGTGTGGATAACACTCCCTGTAGCTGACTAATGTTTTTTACTGTAGAATTATGTTGTGATTTCTGGAGGTAAACTTACTGAGGTGTATTGTGACAAGATCACCTGCTTTTGCTTTATATATATGCTGCTTTGGGACAGGAAAAAGATTAAACTAGAAAAGATTTTTTTTTTTTAGAGATGCCCAATAGCTGAAAAGCGTTTTGGAAACAGAGGCTCACAGATGTCCCAAATGAATGTAGTGGGTATCTTCCCTTTAAAAAAAAAAATCAAAAAAACCCCAGCTTATTTCTTTGTGTTTAAAAACAACAGTGAAACCAACCAAACAGAAGTAGACCAGCAGAGCAACAAACTGTCTTTGCTTTTTCAGCATTTGTGCCTGGGCTCTCATTTTGGTCTTGATAGTTTCAGTCACTGATGTAGCAATAGAAGGAGCTGAAACTTTTTTTTTTTTTAGCTAGCTGAACATTTTACAGGGTGTCTGCCTGTGCCAGGAGCTTGGATTGTTATCAAGCATACTAAATATTTTAGAATGTGTAGATACTTGGAAATTTGAGTACCTTGAAGATGTACCTTTCAAAGAAGAAAGTATCCTTAATCCTTACCTTTTTTAAAATTCAGAGTTAAATTCCACTGTTAAAGACCTAGAACAAAAACTGCAAGCTCAAGAAAAAGTGAATAAATCCCACATGAACAAACATCAAGAGACTGAACTGCAGCTGGACAGAATGAAGTTGGAATTAACAGAGAAGGATAAAGTTCTGAACAAAACCAGAGAAAAACTGACTCAGATGAGCACACAGCTTGATCAGTCTACCATGCAGGTAAATTGTGCATCATGCGTCTTCTGACTGTCCTTACAACTAATGCATTCCCAGTATTAATGTGTCAGTTTTCAGCCATTTTAGTTAAGAACCAACGTTCTCAGATGAGTTTCGTGAGCATCTGCCGAGGATCAGGTTTTGAGAATATGTTAGTTTGGTATGTATTACCTGTAAAAATGTAAAGACTCATAAGCAGTCATCCATTTTCTGGAAGGTTCTTATACCACCTGAAGAAATATTTTTTTCAGCCTCGAACAAGATTGACTGGAACTCTGAAAAATATTTTCTAATCAAGTTGCATAGAGCAACAATGACATCTGGTGGCAAGTTCTGACCTTAAATAGACTGTCATGCAATTTTTACTGAAAATCACACTCTATTGCTTATACTACAGAATGTTGTGGGGACATATTTTTTTGGACTGTAAATTACTTGTGTAAAATAAAATCTAGGTGGAAATGCCATGTAAGATTGAGAATCTATGTAGCTTCTTGATGGGTTTTAACAACCTAATTCTAAGGAGTTTGGATTCATAATAATAAAACAATAGGATAGTAAATTTGCATAGTTAAGAATTTACAGAGTGTATTTAAATGCATACTTATAAAACATGACCTTCAGATTTTTGCTCATAATCATATGAAGAAGAGAATGCCAATATTTAAAATAATTTAATTCAAACTGTGAAAGATAACAAGAAAGAAGAGTTTTTTTTCCTTTTTCTTGATTAATCAAGATGTATTACCTTCCTCAAGTCCTTTTTCACAGCATTTGACAGGTTTGAAGGTAACTCACAGACATCATCATTCCTTGAATGTTTTTATTTCCAGCTATCTTTTTACTTTTTTCCTATTACTTTGATTCATCTACAAGATAGGATAAAAGATACTTGTGAGTATCTTCTCAGGGTATAATAATTGTTATCCATCTTTGTCAGTAAGTTTCTACATGCTACCTAAGTATACTGGAAAATTGCTGTTGCCCACAATGTAGCCAATACACCTTTGCATGTTGAGGGCTAATCAGTCTGCCTTTTGAAAGGGACAGCAACATTTGGCTATTGCTACCTCTGTGAGCAGCTGGTTTAGGAGAAGTCTGAGCTGGAAGTAAGGTAAAATTACATTCTTGATGTACTTTTGACTATATAAAGGCACTGTCATCATGGTCAGTTTGTGGGAAAGCAGCTGACCCTCCTAACAGCTTAGTTCCTCTAAAGAAGTATTTCTTTTCATTGATTTGATTCCCCAAATGATTCAACTTCTTGAATGATTAGGATATGACATATTTACTTTTGCCTTGTGAATTTTCTATGGGTTTAAGTGGCCTGAATTATTTAAGTAATCAAAGGGGCGTTAACTCCAGCCCAAGGGAAGAGGCAATGTTATATAGCTAGGAACATGTCTGGGAAAGACAAGGAGGAGTAGAACTGACTGGCCCCATTGGAATTGAGGTGAAGCCCATCATTAAAGTGCAGTGCAGCATCCTGTCCCAGAAGGTTCCTCTGGTCCTGCCATCCTAAGTTTGCTCTTTCTGTTCTGTTTCTTCTTTCTCACACTGAACTTGAATCTCTGCTTACCTCCTAGGCTTTGGATATAGAACTGCATTGAGATTCTGGATTTTAATTTTCTGCTTCCTAGCCTGAATCCAATTTTGGAATGTCCCTTGTGCATTTCTCTGTCACTGGTACTGCTCACAGGCCTCAACCACAACTCCTTTGTTATCAAGTATTCTCATATCTTGTGAGGTCTGCAGCCCTTCTGCAGGCAAGTTTCCATGTGATCTTACAGGAGATCATGATTCCTACAGTCTCTGCCTAATAACCAGACATCTCAATACTGCTACACTGCTACCTGCTGCTTATTTTCTTATTAGACAGGTGGACTGTTGTTTCACTAACTCCTTAAACAGCCCTTGTTGATGAAAAAGAGAACAGCCCTGTTTGCACTTTACCATTTTTCTTATGCCCTGGAGAAAAAAAAAAAATTGTACACATTTTGCATTAACAGATTGGTTTTGGAATAAAAATGCATTTTTCTGTTCAGGGTGTTAGGTGTACATTGCTTCATCTATCACATAAATACACTGAATTAGATAAGCTGACATACTCTTAATATGGAGGTTAACCTAGAATATAGGCTACTGATTTTTTTAATTAATGTAATTGTGAAAAACATTCTTGTTGAAGTAGACTAATATGGTTCTCTCTTTTTTTTTCTGTCCATATCAATGTCCCGAATCACTCTAAAAATGAGTAGAGTATCTTCAGTCTAAACATGCAGGTGTTAAGCAGTTAGTGGTCATTCCTTAGTTCATAGCAACCTGACGTATGGAAAATATAATCTAGTACCAAGTACAGTACATTTCTCTAGACTGTCGAAGACACTGATTTTCTGAAGATGTTTTGTTGTTTTGTGTGTATACGTGTGTATATACACACCTAACCATATATATAAAAGTGTATATATTGTCTCTATATACATATCACCAATATAAATGAGTACGAGTTTAGTACTTCTGATTGCTGAGAATTTATGCTAAAGTTATGCTGTAGGTGAAATTAGTCTTTTTATATGAATATGTAAATATTTCAGTAAAAGATCACTTGCATTTTTAACACTTGTGCTTAATAACTAAATTATCATAGGTCGAAATGATGGAGCAAAAGGTGAAAAGACTGTCAGAAGAACTGAATTGCCAAAGACAAAATGCTGAAAGTGCTCGTCAGTCATTAGAACAGAAAATAAAGGCAAAGGAAAAGGAATACCAACAGGTAAGGCAAGAGGGCTTGGGGAGGAGTGGTTGGAATGCTGCAAGACAGTAAAAGAGCTGGGGGTGCTGCTGGACAGCCAGCTGAACATAAGCCAGCAGAGTGCCCAGGTGGCCAAGAAGGCCACAGCACCCTGGCCTGTATTAGAAATGGTGTGGCCAGCAGTAGAGAAGTGATTGTGCCCCTGTAAAAAAACATTGAGTTGCTGGAGCAAGTTCAGAGAAGGACAACAAAGCTCGTAAAGGGTCTGGAGAAAATGTGTTACGAGGAGCTGCTGAGGGACCTGGGGTTTTTTAGTCTGGAGAAGACAAGGCTGAGAGGAGACCTTATTGCTCTACAACTACCTGAAAAGGTGGTGTAGTGAGGTGGGTGTTGGCCTCTTCTCCCAGGTGACTACCTATAGGACAAGAAGAAATGGGCTTAAGTTGCACCACAGGAGGTTTAGGTTGGATATTAGGAAAAACTTTTTACTGAGAGAGTGGTGAGGCATTGGAATGGGCTGCCCAGGGAGATGGTGGAATCACCATCTCTTGTTGGAGGTGTTTAAAAAATGTCTAGGTAAGGCACTTCAGGACATGGTTTAGTGTTGCTGTTAGTATATAGTAGACAGTTGGACTTGATGATCTTGAAGGTCATTGCCAGCCTTAATGATTCTAACAACCTTTAAATTTTGACTTCCTGAGGAGGAGAAATCACGTGGATTATTTTGTGTATCTGCTTTTCAGATAATTGCAATCACATTTGGTAGAGAGGTAAAAGTTGTAAAGGTTATTGTAAAACCAAAAGCAAACATCCAAGTAGAGGGAAGAGACTGTTGGAGAGATGCAGAATGATGTTACTATTCACTAGACAATAGCAAATACATTCAAGAGACCCAATTGAGATACAAATCCATGAGAAATTAGACTTTATGCACAGTATTATGTGAAACTTTGTGGAAAATATATGATGGTAGAATATGGGACTAGCATAAGTGTCTTTTGTTTCCTTCCCGACAGCTCTTGCAGAGAGGCTAAGTGTATCAGTATCCCAGGAACTTTCCTGGAGTGGAGTTAAGTATTGACACTGATTGTGTCAATACTTAACTAAACTATTTGTGTTTTTCTTGTTAAGTTTAGGAACATAATAAGTGTTAGAAACTCTAAGACACAGATTTGGAAGTGATAGTGCCATTTCAGATGGACATTTTAAGCTTGCTTTAGGGATTGTGTAAGGGCCTTGCCCTGAAGATGACTGGTGTTGTGTCAGATGTTTAATCTGAAAGCTTTCTCCAAGGTATATCCAGAAAGATAAAATGATTGACAGAGAAATTCTGCTGGAGTGGCCAATGAGCAGTGCTCCTACCAATTCTCTTGAGTGAAAAAGTGGTTTCATAAAGTCTGTTAGTCCAGATTCTAACCCAGGATCTCAGAGAGATACTGAACCTTGTCCAGAAGTGGTAAATAAAAAGAACTGATCTTTGAATAGCTGTAGCATGAGGAAAACTATTGAAAGACTCAAATATAGCAGTCGTATTTATCAAAAGATGGGTTGAAGGCCCGTGAACCTTCTCTGACGGTTTCTTCTTACAAACTCAGTCCGTACTGGCTCTGCTATGCCTGATGCATGCCCTTTGGGCACTGACACTCTATTCAGTGGGATCATTTAAGAAAATGGTATTTCTCAGACATTCTTTCACTGAAGTAGCACATCATCTTCCACATGAGTTGTTTGTTGCTACAGCTTGTCTCAATAAGTAATAGCTTGGATGTCAGACAGTTTAAGTGCCATGCACAGAACTGCTCCCATGAAGCAAAATTCATTTTTGGTTGGAAACAAAGTCATAAGACCAATACATAAATCCACTAACTGTCATTTGAGGTTGTTCAGCAAGACCATTAACTGTGAAGAACTCCCTTTTTTTTCTGTAATGCTTGTGATCTGTGAGATGTTACAGGATTTTATGAAGTTTGCTTAATGTTCATTTATTTATACTATAGGGCTGTCAAGTCCATTTAAAGGCCTGTTTTGCATATTCTAGAAATCAAATTTGTGTAATGTGGAAAAAACTGATCTGTGCATTTTCCTCAGGGAGGGATTCTTCCCTTCTGTGAAACCTAGATAGTGGTGCTGATCCTACTGAATTCCATCTTTGAAAACCTTGCTGGTGTGTTCCTTATTACACTTCTGTTTCTAGAAGGCAGATGAAAGCCAGGAATGCATTTCATGAACCTTCAGGAAGGTGAGAAAAGCTCCAGGCCTTATTTTTAGATGGTAACACAGGCTAGTTTCAGATTTGCACTTGCATCAGGTCATCGTTTCCAATGTTCTCAAATTTTACTTAAATATTTCCATCCAGCTTCAGATTGAAAAGGTGACATTCCTATCGCCTTACTTCAGATTTCTGAAATCTAAGTGTCAGTCTAAGCTTGTTACTTAGGCCTCTGCTTTACTCTGTAGAGACAGGCACCTCCAGAAGGATCGTTATTCCAGATGCCGTAGATGTGGGTCTTCACTCTGGAGCTGGGTATTTACCTGCTGACAGTGGAAGGACCCTCTACTTTTAGCGTACATAAATAATTTTTTTGACATATAAAACTGGAGGATGGACTTATTTTTGCTTTCATCATTTTAAGAAAGAAAGGTTTTCTGCAGTTCCTCTCTTATGCTGTAATACATAGCGCTTAGAGTCTTTTCAGCTTTAGAAAGAATTACAGGAATGCTTTGGAAAATAAATACATTGAATTCATCATTTCACTAATAAGGAATGCACTACGGTCCAAAGGACCTCTTTGCACAAGCTCAGGAAATATTCCTGACCAGTGGTTTTCAGAAGAGCTCGTTGGATCTTATATGTACTTTACTCAGCATTAGTTACCAGCTTCAGCTTCTGTAACACCCAGCTGGTGTCACATCTTTCCTTTCTAAATTATATAGTGCTTCTGTCACATTCTTGGGTGGAAATGCAGTTGCAGGCTTCTCTGTGTTGTGTTCTGTATAGAAAAATGCTAAATTCCATATATATATAAATACACATTAACTTTGATAATTCCAGGTTTTCTGTTTATGACCATTCCACATTCACCCACACTTCCTCTAATAGCCAAGAGCTCTTTGTTTACTGGTTGCCTTACTGGTGTAGAAAGTGCTTGGTTCTCTTGTGCTGTTTTTGTTCTCGAACAGAATGTAAGGAGTGCTGTCATTAATTTCACAGATATGACTGACTAAAAATACTCTGACTTGTGTGCAGGGAGTTCATGGCTAGAGCCACATTGCAGAAAAAGTCAGCTTTAGTTCCTTCACTGTGGATGTTTCCTTTGTTCTATTTTGGTTGGTTGTTGTTCAGTTGGTTTGATTTTTGTCTTATGTTTTGTTTTGAGTGGTGACAGTATGGTACTGTGTGTTTTAGTGAAGCTGCTTGCCTCTATATCTGTGTATATATGTATGTGTATATGTATATATCTACGCCTATACTCTAAAACTAGTATGAGAAGCACAAAAGCTTTATTGCCTTCCCTCCTTCACGGCATTCTTAGAACTTATTAGTAGAGTGTACTGCAACTTTTGCATAGTGATTATTGCTGATAAGTAGCCTGTTTTTTTTTCCCTTCACTGCTTTTTATTACCCTCATGCCTCTTACTGTTTTACATTCTAATAAGCCATGAAATCTGTGCAGAATCAGAACCATAAGGTCTAAAGGCATAGGAACAGGCCTCATGAGACATGATAAATACAGCTGTATATCCTAATGGATGCCTGCTTGGCATGTTGTAAGATCAACACAAACTATATTGTCCTTCTATGTATTTCAGCAAGTCTCTTTTGGGAACACTATTTTTTGTGCAATTTTCTTGACTGCTCTTGTAAGATTATCTTTTTGCTCAGTCCCATGATGATATTTTAAGACTAATTTACCATAAAAAAAAAAAAATCAACCCTGTAGTATGTAAATAATCACAGAGATGAATTTGTCTACTTGTAGGGTAAAATCATTCTTATATGAAACTTAAGATGAAGAATTTTAATACCATTACTTTCACTAGTTTGAGGTTATTTTTTCCCCTTTCTGTGATAAGAATGTTGCCTTAATAGAGTTTTTAGGCAGATGACATAAATCAGATTTAGGGCCATTCTTAACTATCTGGCATTTGCAGCATGCATCAAAGTTGTTTTTAAAGTACTGTTTACTGTGTAAATGCAAGTGTCTCTGAGCAGGCAGTATCTATCTGCTAGTAAAAATCAGTTGTTATCGTTCCAGTAATCACAACAGAGACTTGTTGCAGTCATGTGTTTATTTCTTTGCTACTGTACCACTGTTTTCTAGGAACTCTCTTGTCAGCAACGTTCCTTACAAACACTGGATCAGCAGTGCAGCCAGCTAAGAAACAAACTTGGTCAGGAGCTACAGCAAGCCAAAAATGACTTCAACACTCTGCAGGCAGAATTTGACAAAGTAGGCTTTTTTAATATTAAAATATTCTAGTAGAGCTGATATTTAATTGTCTCAGCAGTATTGTCTTTCAATATACATAAAGAAAAAATAATGCGGGGACTTGTATTAATGTTTTCTACGGTTCATATTAACTATTTTGTATTTACTATTTTTCAATGATATACTATCTATACAAATGTGCATTACAGAGTTTTAAAAGTTTGGGGCTAGTCCACTTCCCACAGAGAAGGAGATGTGAATGCAGTACAGTGCAGCTAAAATAAATCTGTTTGAGAGAGAAGCAGTTAAGACTGATCACAAGAGACACCCTATGTAGATAACATGAAGAGATGCAGTTTGATGATAGAGCTAAACTGATCTACAGGTAGTTGCCCTTTGGAACAACAGCCCCATTTCATACACCCTGGCCCTGCACTCCTGGTGGTACTTTTTTAACAGTGCTACCCCTCATATGACCCTGAAGAGAGATGATACAGAAGCTAAAAAAGCAAGGTCAGAATTCTATCTACATTAGCATATGTGTACACAGGTACAAGTGTTTGCTCTCAGTTTAACTCCCTGAACTGGTGGTTCACAATATTGAATGAGTGTCAGGGGGAATGTCAGTATGAAGAATGTCTTCCACAGCTTTGGCAGCAGCTAGCTATTAGGGCACATTAGCTGTCCAAAAAACCCCAAAGTTTTAAGGACGTTAGAAAGGAGCAAAAGCCTGAGAAGTGGGTAAGCAGAAAAGAGAAATTTTAAAAGCCTCAGAAATCTCTTGAGAGCATCTATAGAACAACAGAGCTAACTGAATTTCTAAAGTAAGCCACAAGTTTTTGGAAATGATATTAAAAAGCCCCATTAGCAGTCAGGCTGAACTGAAACAGCATTTCTAAAACTGACAACAGCTTTCTTGCAGGCTTGTTTTTGGTTTGTTTTTTTTTTTTTTTTTTTATTATATTATGCCATGC
>JANHFX010017560.1:3753-20949 GCA_027560015.1 Chloroceryle amazona | reverse complement strand
CCCCTCCAGGGGTCATGGGGACTCCACCACTGCCCTGGGCAGCCTGGGCCAGGCCTGGACAGCCCTTGTGGGGAAGACGTTTCTCCTCATGTCCAACCTAAACCTCCCCTGGTGCGATTTGAGGCTTTTAATTCCTCAAAAGGAATTAAAAGCCGTGGAGCTGTGGTGCTGAGGGACATGGTTTAGTGGTGACCTGGCAGTGCTGGGTTAATAGTTGGACTTGATGATCTTGAAGATCTCTTCCAACCAAAACAATTCTATGATTTTATGCCCCTGTTTTCCCCACATCCTGCCTTCAAAATGCCTCTGTCTTAATCTTCTGCATTAGATTATGCCCTGTCCAGACTGCTCCTTCCAGACACTGGAAATCTCTCTCCCCAGCTATCACAGACCAGCATCCTAATTGGCTTTGTTAGGGATGGGGCCATGCTTGTAAAATCGCCACGTCTGCTTCCAGGGCCGTATCAGCAACAACAATAGCTAAAGAGCTAGAGGAGTTAGAGCATCGAGTCCTCCCACACTTAACTAAACACAAAGAGAAGGGACCATATGTCTGCAGAGGCAGCCGTGTCAGGTGGGCCGGAGCCCGGCTCCCCGGGGGTGGGAAGGGAAGGTCCAGGCACCCGCAGGCGTGAGAGCATCCGGCACAGCAGCGCTGCTCGCTGCGCCTGTTTACAGCATCCAGAGGGATGCCGGACGAGATGCTTCCTGGGATCAGCCAGAGCAGATCTGCTCCCTAAGCTAACAGATACAGGCTCCAAAGAGCCCACGAGCTGAGCTCTTCTCCCAAGCAAATACTTGCCAGGAGAAGAGCTGGGCTGCTGCTCCCCTCACCCAGCCAGCTGCCCACTGCCCACTGCGCTCTGCTCCCAGTTCTGCTGCATCTGCTCTGGGGTTGCTCAGCCTGGAGAGAAGGAGGCTCAGGGGAGACCTTCTGGCTCTCAACTCCCTGACAGGAGGTTGGAGCCAGGTGGGGTCGGGCTCTTCTCACAAGTAACAAGTGACAGGACAAGAGGAAAGGGCCTCAAGTTGCCCCAAGGGAGGTTTAGGTTGGACACAAGGAAAAAATCTTTTCCCCAGAAGTGCCGTCAAGGGCTGGCCCAGGCTGCCCAGGGCAGTGGTGGAGGCCCCATGATCCCTGGAGGGCTTTCAAAGCCGTGGAGCTGTGGTGCTGAGGGACATGGTTTGGTTGTGCCCTGGCAGTGCTGGGCTATCAATTGGACTTGATGATTTGAAAGGTCTCTTCCAGCCAAAACAGTTCTATGATTCTGTTCCTACCCAGGGGTGCTCGGGAGTAGCAGAAAGCTGGAGCCACAGGAAGGTTTGATTTTCAGTACATTGCTGAGGGATGCAACAGAAAACAACTGTGTCCTGCTGCAGAGGGAGGAGAGTGACTCTTCCCAAATAGCTGGGTTGTCATCTATTGCTCCCCACAGGATGGTGGTGCTGACCAGAGAAGCACGACAAGGAGGACAGTTTGGATGGATTGATGGGGTTCAGCTCCAAAGATGCTAATTTTGAATGGGCACAAGGCTGCTCAAGATGTCAGACACAACCAGGCTGCTGGGGGACACACAGACACTGGCCAGAGAAGGGGAGAGGGGGAACTGTCAGTTGTTAGCTAAGAATCTCTACAAAAAGATAGGGAATCCATAAAACAGCACTCAAAAATATAAATGGTCCTTTAACAAACCATTGGATAACCCAGCTCCAGACCAGTTTTGTGTGTATAGTGCCTTGCTTGGCTGAGACAGGACCCAAAAATCCAGGCACCTCTGATGTAACTCCTCGACCACAGTCCTCTCTCTGCAAGAAGTAACCTAAATCTGCTTGCAACTAACTGCAGAAGCACAGAGAGAGAGACAAAAAGAAGAAAACAGAAGGGAAACACCAGGAATCTCTGTAGACATCGAAAGCTTCTCTAAGCTTAGCCCAGAAAAAAGGCACTGCAAAAAAACCAGGCAGAGCACTTCTGACCAGGCTGGGGAGGGGGCTGTAGGGGAAGGGCTGATGGCAATGACAATGCCAAGAGAAGACCCCGAGGAGGAGCTGAAGGGAACTGGTAGCAGGGCTCACTTGCAAAGGCAGGGGAAGCATGTGAAGAGAAACACAAGCAGAACAGGCTGGCAAAGCTGGGGCTCAGGCCCTGGACTCCCCCAGGGCTTGTGCTGATGGCAGCGTGTCCCAGCACGCTCAGAGGAGTCCCAGCAGAGGAAAGGCAGGCGTGCACCAGCTGCCCATGGACCATAGCTCCTGCTCCGCACTCTTCAGCCCTCCAGCCAAGGGGGGAAAATGTAATCAGAGCAATTTCTATTAGTGAGAATATAAAGACTTGGAACCTCTGGGCTGTCTCTTGACAACTAATTAATTACCAGGTAGCATCCCCTTGAAGCTGCCAACACAGCAAGCACAAGTTCCAGCATGATTTAGGGAGAGAGATGAACTTTACAATAAACTCGAGAATTTTACTTCATCTCCCGCCACCATCTGAGATCCTGGGGGAACAGGAAGGGGTGGCAAGAGGCAAACTCTGAAGCCATCTGGGATCATCATTAACTCATTCACTCGTGGCCTCTGAAACAAAACGCCGTCTGCACTGTGAGCAGCAGCTTCGAGCCAGATGAGAGCTCCTCAGATTCCCAGTTTCTGAAATATTCTCCTGCCAGTTTTTGCGATAGGGTGCCCAGCCCCTCGCCTGTCCCCCAGGGCTTTGGCCATGAGGGCAGCCAGTCTTGGAAACTATTAAAAGTAGAAACTGCATTTCAAATGACTTTAGGTGATGTATTCTTCACTAACAGCAACAAAAAGAAGTTGCGGTTGTTCAGCCTGGAGAAAAGAGGCTCAGGGGAGACCTTCTGGCTCTCAACAGCTCCCTGACAGGAGGCTGGAGCCAGGTGGGGTTGGGCTCTTCTCACAAGGAACAAGCAACAGGACAAGAGGAAATGGCCTCAAGTTGCCCCAGGGGAGGTTTAGGTTGGACATGAGGAAAAATCTTTTCCCCTCCAGGGCTGTCCAGGCCTGGCCCAGGCTGCCCAGGGCAGTGGTGGAGTCCCCATGATCCCTGGAGGGGTTTCAAAGCCGTGGAGCTGTGGTGCTGTGGGACATGGCTTAGTGGTTCCCTTCAGTGCTGCATTAATGATCAGACTCAATGATCTTAAAGGTCTTTTCCAACCAGAATGATTCTACAATTCTATGATTCTAAGTGAAGAAGCGTGCCAACAAAGCAAGGAAAAGAGAAGGAAAAGGACAAGAGGAGACAGACAGAGCAATGGCTGCTATCACAGCTTTTATGGGAAAACACAAAAACCCCCAGAGTGGCAAAAGGCACCATATCTTAACCCCAGGGACCAAAAGGTCTGGGCTTGGGCTAATTCATCTGGCTAGTGAGGCTGTGCAGTGCCATGTCTGGCTGGTGCCTCACCTCTGACCACATCCCACTTCTCACTGTCCTCAACAGAGCATCTCTTTCCAGTTAATTACTTGCTCACTATTATGGGACTGGTGCATCAGGAAAGTCACAGACCTATGCAGCTGTCCCCACACAACAAGTACACTGTGCTGGAGGAAAGGAGCCTCTCTGCTCCAGGCAACTGAACACAGCCACCGTAAGCTTCTCCTCCCCTCTCCTCTCCGAGCCTGGGAGCAAAACCTCAGCCTAGCCAAGGATCATTCCCAGAAGGAGGACACAAAGGGACAAAGGCTATCTGGGCTGTAGAGGTCACCAAGGACAGTAGAGGACACCGCTAACCACTGCAACGTGCCAAGCTTTGTCCGGACATCGCAAACAAAAAAACCCCAACCCGATAACAACAAACCACAGCTGAAGCTCAGGATGCGTGACCTGTTGGAAAGCGCTGGGCTTGGGCAGCCAGGCCAGAAGATGATTGAATGTAAGCCCCGTGGCAGCACTGTGAGGACTGAACTAGGAGACAACACATAAAATATGAACATTTAGGGATGCTCATCCCAACATATTTCTCGGGATCTAGACCCAGGGAGTTGGGAGATGCTGTTCAGTTTGGCAGACATGAACCGACCTACACAGCACACCAGGTAACATCTCAGAGGGCTCTACACTCAGGGTGGTAGGAGAACCATCAGCAGCACCCTGAGCAGCACATGGGACAGTGCTACATTTGAGGACTGCCCCAAGGAGACATTTTACACGTGACAACTCTCCCCACCTCACCACTTGAGACAATGCTGGGAGACAGCTTTTTGGACCACAAGCCTACATCTCCCTGCTCCAGGCCACAGCTCTACTGGTGGCTATGGATTTCTTCCTTAGACACCAGGACAGCCACAGGTCATCCTGCTCAGGTGCAATAGTTCTAGGCTAAGCCAAAACATTTCTTTTCTTTTTTAAACTTACTTGATGTAAGTCCAAAAACTGAGATGACATCAAAGAGCCCATTGAGTAGATCCCCTCCAGAAACACTGAGGGACTTTACCTCGTTAGTACAAACACAGTTCCCCTGCAGACTTCCTGGGAACAGCTGAAGCAGCATCACACTTCAAAAACCAGCCTGCACATCACAGGGGTGGGGAGGAGCTCAGTTCTGGCCCAGGATTGCTGACAACCATTTCAAAGCCCACGCAGGTTCACACACAAGAACTGTCACAGCCCTGGGGGGAACTAAATCACCTTTGTCCGCAGGAGATGTGCTGTAAAGGCAATGCAGGGCAGGAGCTGTCACATGAAGCAGTCAAGGAGAGCATGCAGTCTGATTTATTGGAAGGAAGGAAAAGAAGATGATGGAGCAATTTACTGCTCCTAGAACTGGTCAGTAACTGTTGTCCATGAGCTACAAAGAAAGACGTCCCTTCAGGATTTCAAACTGTGCTGAAAGAGTCCATCTTGTGAGGGCTGGCAACTGCCAGCAGTTCTGTCCCTGCTGCAGTGACCAGCTTGAGTCTGCCACTGGCTGGGGCCTGAGGTCACTTCGAGAAGGATGGAGGAGACCTGCAGGAGCCCAGGCTCAGCCATGGCACGAAGTGACAATCAGGAGATATGCTGCTTCCTGGAAGAACTGGAACTGATGTGCAAATAATGAGAGAAAAATGTGGGGCGAGGGAGGGTTAAGGAGAGATTAGTCTGGGGCACACTCTGGGAGATACACAATGTTAAGTATGAGGGCAAAGGAAATGAAAACTGGAAACTCAAACAGAGTGAAGAATCCAATCCCAGCCTGGGCAGGAAGTTTACACTCTGCTTCTAAATATACATGTTTTTAAATCAACAAGCTTTCTTGTTCCTCAGCTCTACTGTACAACTACAGAGGAGAACTACCCAGATAAAGGCACTGCCAAGCTCTGCCTGGTGAGCTGGCCACAAGTGACACGGCATGGGTGACAGAATTCCCTGCCGTGCCCCAGCAGGGAAGCAAAGGCAGGATGCTGAAGAAGCTCCAGGAGAGCAGGACTCCCAGCTCCAAGCACCCTGCTCAGCACATCGGTGCCCAGACCCTCACAGAGGGACTCTCCTGTGGTCTCCACGTGTCATGCCTGTGGACCACAAGGAGGAAAGGAAGCGATAACCTGTGAGCATGAGTCAGATGTGGTGCCTCTCTCCTTCCTGCTCTCTGGCCATTGCATTCATGCTCAGCAGTCGGATAGTCACATATTTTTTTAATTTGATATAATTATCTCCTAGAAATTACTGTACACAGCCTCTTGGGATCTAAAGCAATTAAGTGAAGATAAATTTCTTTCATGGAGCAAGCTGTCAAAGGATGAAGCAATTTCATTCCCCATTTGAAGTGGAAGCTTTGGGTCATGCATGGTTTATTTGAAACAATGCCATCACCTAAAGCTGCTGATCTTATCTGTCTCTCTCTGTCTCTCCATTTCAAACTGCTGAAGATGTGCAGCGTGGCACTGCCTGAAGTGATGACATCTGGCACCAGGCCAGCTACAGAAACAAGCTGCTCCTCCCCAAGTCTGAGTGCAAGAGGCCAAGCATTCCTATTAAAAAGGGGGAAACCGAGGTGAAATCTGGGAAGAGCTGAAAAGTGGGAATCCTGCCCAAAGGAACAGGAGATCCAGGAACTCCAGGAGAAGTAAGGTGGCTGCAGGAAGAGGCGGCACTGCCCAAGACAGGATGAGAGCATGCAGTGCATCTCTGAGGGTCAGGAGTCTGCCAGGCTTCCTCTTTGTCACCAGCCTGCCCTGAAGCCATCTAAACCAGGCTTCGAGGATTTCATCATGACAAGGAACAGACCACGTGCTTCAGTCTGTATGAGGACAGACATGGCAGGAGAGAAATTACGTCCGGGTAGCGCACACACACACTAAGTCTCTCAGAAGTTCCAGTAAATTCTCTTCCATCCTCACATTTCACCATGACAAGATGTTTCATTTTAGACAAAAAATAAAACAACAAAAAACAACCCACATAAAACATAAAATAACTCATTCAAATAAGCCATCCTCCAAAGTGGTGGTTTTTTATCCTGAAAAGGGGAGGATGGCCAGAGATGCTGTGGAGCAAAGAGTGGCCACACTGAAGGCTCTGCTACCTCCAGGGGTTAAGCACTGAGAAGGATCAGATCCTCCCAGGGAAGGAAGGCAGGCTCCACATCCCCTGGGATACAGGCATCAGCCAAACCAAGCTTTGGATCCTTAGGCAACCTAAAGGTGCCACCCTGCCAGGTAAACGGCTTCTACCTAACTATTGGGAAAAAAAGGGCAGAGAGCATCAAGAACAAGCACAAATAGATCCTGAAGTTCTCCTGCACATTGCAGACAGCAAACCAGTCCCACTCATGCCACAAAAAGCCAGCATCTCTCCTGAGCACGCTGTGGGCAGGGACTGCGGAGAGCAGCGGCTGCTCCTGATGACCGTATTTCTGTCCTCTCATCTGGATCATTTCTCCAACCTTCAGAAACACTGCCTTGGTTGCTCAGTCTCTAAACCACCCAATAGCTACCCGAGACTTTCACTGACACAGAATGAGGCAGGTAATGGCCTGGAAATCAGGCTTCACCTTTCCCACAGCGATGGCCAGCTGCTGCACGGGAGACGGTTCCCTACTGCAGAGGTCAGCAGCACACTGGGACTGGCTGGTACCTTCGAGGCTGTGAGCCCCTTGCTGTCCCCAGCCAGCATTTCCACCTCTTTGCCCACTTTTCTGTTTATCGACTGTTCTCTCTACACACTTGCAATGACAGAATCATCCAATGCACCCGTATGGATTTTTGCTCCCATTGCCACCTGGCCAAATCCATCCACACAGCTCCTGTCCTGCTGAGAAAATTCATCTCCCATGGCCCAGACTGGCAAAAGCATTTAATCCATCAGCTTTCTGCAAAGCTCAGACCAGTGCTGATCAAATCTTTGGTCATTAGCACAGATGCTGAACTAAAAAAAAGTTGCTAGCACTTACTAGAGGGAGTTAACAATATAAGCTGGAAATAGGTACAAGTTAAGAAGCATCTGCATGACTTAAGAGTGCAAGCATGATCTTCAGAAGTGACTTCAGCACCAGAAATGTGGTAGGTCACTGGCAGCTGGTAGGTCACTGTATCGACTCCAAAAACGCGCGGCACAGACGTGTCCCTGACGCATTTAAGTGCTGCTCCATGGCCACTTCTCTACAGGAAACATCATGTGTGGACCAGCTATCAGGTGAATTAACTCAGCATTAGAAGGATGTAGCAAATTCCACCACCTTCTCTCTATAGACATAAATCTCTTTCCTTCAATAATACTGGATGCCACAAGAAACATTACATCGTTTATGCCTAAAGAGAAATATGGAATGAAAACATAAATCTGTTCTATTGTTCACAAACAGAGCAGACCAGGCAGGCAATAACTTCTCAGACCTCAGAAAACACATCTGTCTTCATGCTAAGAATTTGTGCTTATATGTGCACCTTCTTGTCCCAAGTACAGTGAAGTTTTGGGAAAGATTTGGTTGCCCAGAGAGGTGGTCGCTGCCCCATCCCTGGAACCATCCCAGGGGAGGTTGGCCGGGGTTCTGAGCAACCTGCTCTAGCTACAGATGTCCCTGCTCAGTGTAGGGGTGGCCTATAAAGGTCCCTTCCCATCCAAACCATTCTAAGAAAATGACTGTAAATGAATATTATTGGCACTATTCATAATATATAAACTTATAGACAAGTATTTGTTACGTATGGTGGAGAAAATGCTTTCTGTAAAATGCTGGTATGCAAAACGTTACAGCAAACATTGTTAAATTGAATGAAATATGGGGTTTATGTTTAAGGAAACACATGCTAATACGTTATGGGGAAAAAAACTGATTAAATTATCTGGATTAAACATCCAGCATTTTTAGGGTCCCACCACAGATCCAGTCAGACCAGCAGCAGTAACACTGCTCATGAGAGACCTACATTTGGGAAGAATTTTAACGCTTCCCAGTGAACCTTCACTTAGTACCCCCTTGTCTTCCTAAGGGACACGGGTGGCCTGGGGCTGAGGCACTGGCCTCAAATCCTGGGTATCAGGGGTTTGTTCTCATCCTGAAGCTGAGGTTTCCTGTGGGACCTGGGTCAGTCCCTCAGCCTGGTGTACCTCTGTTGCCAATCCCTAACGAGGAAATTGCTTTTCCTTCTGTCATAACGTGTTGTGGAGATACGTTCATTAATGCCTGGGAAGTGCTTAAGACTTCAGTGACAGCTAGAAAAGAAAACAAAGAAGACTACAGTGGTGTCTTCTCTTTCTGATTTGGGATGCGACAGCATGAGGACACAGAGGGTTACAGCTCCAGCCTGCTGCAGGAACCAGGCTCTCCAGCCTCGCCCAGACTCAGCCCAGCGCTGGCAGATGGATTTGGCATCCACAAAAATAACGTGAGGTCCAGCTGGGAGCAGAAACGTGGGGAGCAGACTCCAAGCTCAATGACAGAGGTCACCTTCCGTCTCCCGTAGAGACAGAGTAGATCCCCATCTGTTATTTGGGCTGACCACTCCCTGCATTCCACCCCGTCCACTTCTCTGGCAAGCTTCCCAGGACGTGGATCTTTCTTATTCAGGATAACAATGAGGAGTTATTAATTGGGTCTTTTTTCAGGTTTCCTGAGGTCCTTCCAATAGCTCTGTTGGTGGATACCACAGACACCGTCATCTTCAGCGGGGATGTTTTAAGCATTTCAGTTGGCCAAAGACAATATAGTGCCATGAAACAAGGTCACCCCCGAAGCTAAGCCACAGGCAGAGATGAAGAGCCAGGTCAACGACTGAATTTAGTACTGGAGTGCAGAATCTGAGTGGTGCTGGCATATCCTGCTGGCAAAGCATGAGTCAAAGAAGCAAGCCCAAGTCCTAGGGACCCCCTGCACAATCAGAAGCACCACATTAACTCCTGAGCACCACAAAGATTGTCCAAGGCGAGGCCACGCTTCAGGGCCAGGGACTGGCGTGACCAGCCTTTCCATTTCCTCAGAGTTTCTCTGGGTAGCAATAAGAGATGGCTCATTGGGAGAGGATCCAGCATTAATGGTGTTTTAATGAGGCCTTTCAATACACTTACAGACTAATCAGCAAATTCCACGAGGTCTGGACTCTAATATGTCATTCTCAGCACACTAAAGTCATGGTCAATACCTCTCTTATAGCCAAAGCTGTGCGCTATCTGGGCCTGATGTCCTGCCAAGATGTGGCAGGTTTTGTGCCATTAGGGTGCTGGAGCAGCAGAAGCGAGGCCATTACCTGCTGAAAACCCTCAAGGGAAGTGAAGGGTGCACGCAGTGTACACACTCCGAGGAGGTGCTGCACAAGAGGCTTGGTGTTTGGACTCTCCTTTCCTAGGTCACTCCACTGATGCTGACTCCAAGAACATGCGGTCAGCAAATTTCTTGAACAGGACATTTCCTGTTTCCCAAGAGCCTGTGCCCAAGCTCTGGGGGCAGCTTTTAGTACAAAAGGATTGAACACAAATAAGTTTTGCATCTCGTTACATAAACCTGGCCCGATGATGATAGAAGCGAGGATGTTCGACAATGAGCGTCACCTGATCCGTGCAAAAAGATCCAACGCTGCCTGAAACCAGGCATGGGACAAGGCTGATTTCTCCTGTCAGTCTCTGCCTTGAGCTGATGATCACATCACACTCTCAGAAAATGCTTTGAAAGAGCCTTTTGCTGTCACCAGAGCCAAACCGTGCAGCTCTGGCAGAGGAGCTGCACACATGCTGGCACACGTGCTGCACGGCTCATGCCCTGATTCACTTGGAGCCGAGACAGTGGCTGAAGTGTCCTGTCCAAGATGAGCTTGGAGGAGAGGCAGAGGTGAATCCACGCTGGGTGAAGGCAAGGGAGGAAAGGATGGAAACGTCATGAGTCGCTTGAGTAAATTCCCCACAGCTTCCCCATGCATCAGGGTATCGCTCATTCCCTTCGCATGCCAGGAAAGAGGCATCTCAGGGGTAGGGTTGGTTGTTTCGACCAGTTTCTCATTCTTCCCCCTCTGCTTTCCCCTCAAGAGATGTTGCTGCCTGGAAGGCAGCACCTTGTACTTCCCTGCAAGCTGCGTCCAGACCACAAAGCCACTCTCATGCTCACTGACAGGCACATTAAGAGAACACGTGTAACTGGATCTTAACACATTGGCAGGTGGTTCCTCACCTCATAGTGAGACTGCAGTTCTCACACACCAGCTCTCACCTTCAGGACCCTGGCTCTACAGAGGGGTGCTGGGCTGGAGGTAGTTAGACCTGCTTCTCCTCACCATTGTGCTTGCCTGGCCAGGGCTGCAGGATCTGTTAATGCTCTTGGCTGGGGGCAAAGTAGCCGCACAGCTCTGAACCCCTGCTGCATTAAACGCTACCTCTGCAGCTCAGTGCCATGGCTGTGCGTCATCAGGCAGGCAGTTGTCCTCAGCTCGAGTGCTCTGCATGGCCAGGACGAGAGGACGTGAAAAACTAGTATGCCCCAGAGACTGCAGTGCACAGGATATGGATTAAAATCTGGTCAACAGAGGTCTTAAAATGTCAGCGTAAACAGGAGGGCAGTCCTGGCGGGGAAGCTTGCTTGGGCTTATGCTGCTTAACAATGGGTTCAGTGACCTGGACAAAGAAAACCTTTACTGATAAAGCCTGCAGATTAGACATCATCTCCTACCCTCCCAATCTTTGAAGAGAGCAACTCACCAACAAACTCCAAATTGTTGCATTGCCTACTCATGAGCAAACGCCACACTGATACACCTAAATGTAAAGTTGTGACCCTGGGAGCAAAGGCTGCAGGATACTGGAAGCATCTGATGGTTATGGAGGAGGACACAGGGGTCACCTCCTCCTCACAGACCAACATATTGAGCCTGGACAGTCACAGCACAGAAGCACAAGAAGAATCCAAACCGCACCCCCGACGCAATGATGTCTCTCACGCTATCTATCCGGCTTCTCCAAAGAGGATGGGGGTCTTGGGACACATTTACATACTGGGGTCAGAGCAGCACCAGAGGGGTTCCCAACCCAAACACCAACGTTCAGTCAGTAGCAATTGAAACAAGACAAATTTAGATTGGAAACAATGCACGTTTTTTAACAGCAACTGAAAGTGGTTCCTGCAACAATTTGCTAAAGATCCCTATGGGTTCTCAGACTTTCAAAATCAAGGTTCGGTGTTTTCTACAAGACCTCCTCTTGTTCTCTTGGAAACTTCCCTGTGGTTTCCTGAGGGAGAAGAAACCAGAGGAGATGACCACAGCTCCTCCCGGTTTGCCAGCATCTGGGGTTCTCCCAAGGCTGGATTCCCCACTGCCAGGACTGACACACACCACTGTGGGCTCCTCTTTGAAGAGGAGGTTTCTGACCTGTACATTCTTCCCAGAAGCTCCCCGATGTTGAAAGCACCTTGCTGACAGACAGGCAGGTGTGCCTGTGACAGTGGCCACCTCCCCAAACCCAGCCCGGGGAGGGCGGGGGGAGAGCAGCCCCCCAAACAGAGCCCTCGGCAAGGCACGGGGGAGGACTCCAAGCCCAGCTGTGACATTTCCTTTCCCCTTTACCTGTACAGCTGTTTCCTACAGGGCTGCAGCCTCAAGTGAGATGTGTGAGGCTTCTGTAGGTGCTTGGGAACAAGATGGAACAGAAACGCTTCACACCTGGCCCCAAAATTACAGCACGCTGGAAAGCGGCCAACATCAACTGGCAGAGTACCAGTTGCAATGGACATCAATTAAGAAGCCTGTCATCCTCAGACTGCAGGGTTTTCTTTTTGCAATCTGCATCGCTCCTTAAGCCTTCAGCAGCACCAGCGCTGGAGTTTTCCAGATGGGATCATTTCCCTCAGATTCCACTCACTAGATTTATTGCAGTATTTTTTTAAAAATTATTTATTTTATTTTTTTTTAAACCCCCTCCCTCCCCTTTTAAGAGCCTGAGCTATTATTCCACACTGCAGATTTCTCCAGGGCTGCATTCAGTGTCCTTGTGCAGCACTAGTGCTTGTTTGCCACGAGTCCCCTTCACCTTCAGCTGGAGAAACACAGTTTTTAAGAATATGCTCAAAACTTTCTCAGCTTAATGACCAAATGATAAATGAGCAGAATACCTCCCTAGAAGATGCCCTGCATGGCCCTAGGAGATGCAGCAGCAGTCACCAGCCCAGCACTCCCACCCATTTCTATGAAGGCACATTTAAAACAGCACAACAGGCACCAGCGTACCCTCCTTTGCCACCCGGACCTGGGGACACGGACTCTCACTGTGCTAATGACACCTGGCAAAGGCAGAGAGAGGCTCCTGTGGTGTCCGTGCAGTCCCTGGTACTTGCAGTTTGAGGAAATACCAAGGACGGAGGAGGAGCTCAAAGCAGGTGATATTCTTCACGCTGCCTGCTGCCTTCGTGGTGGCATAAAACCCACCCTCCATCACCCAATGACATCATCTTCCAACATGGCCCATAATTTAGCTTAATTGCCTTTTACAATCCAAAGGCACCACATGAAAGGGAAGGTCGAGGTGGGGATGGAGTTCAGATACTGGTCAGAAAACGTAAACATCTCTAACTCTGCCGCCGCGGGGCTGCCATCTCCTGCCAAGTCCCTGCTCCGAGCGGGGCTGCCTGTGGCAGGGATCTTTCACTGCTTGTTTGGAAACCGAGGCAGGCAGGAATGGAAGGAGTTTTTTCAAGGATGACTCCTCCCTGGACTCTCCTACTTAGGGCTCCGATCTCTGCTCACAGTTTCCCTTTTCCTCTCTGGACCAAACTCCAAGCTGGAAGCTCTCACTCTCCTGGGCTGAGCGCGTTTGCCTGCCAGCTGGAGGGAGATGCTCCAAGGCTATGGAATGGGAATATGGAAAGGATGCTGAGAAAACAGCTACATTTACTCACTGGGGTTTTCTCTCTGCTTACAAAGAGTTTGTGCTCTCAGAGTTCTGGTCTCACTACCCTTCCTCTGATGCCTTGCAAGAAGTCCTCCTAAAATCACTGTACTGCAGCCACTAAGGTCATCCCTGGCATCCCAGGAGTCATTAGGTCTCAGAAAGGACAAAATCTCTGGTGTTTGAAGGCACGACAGAGCCCAGTCACACCAACAGCTACTCCTCCCAGGCTTGTAAACCTGGGGCTTCCTTTCCAAGAAGCATCAGACGTGACTACACATTGTCAGAAGATACCTGCAAGTCTTAAGAAGACTGAAATATGATAAATAAATGAACAAGACACGACTAAATTTAGCCCAAGACTAAATAATAATTAGCTCCTAATTAGCTAATTCAAAAACTCAAGCTCTGCAAATCTAGAGCATGGTGCAGCAACTAGAGAGTCAAATCTGGACTGTCCACCTGGGCTGAACAATACAGAGGAAAGAAGTTTGAGTTTTCTAAGGAGAACAAAGGCTGGATTTTAGGCTATCTGTACTGACAGGTGAGTAGTGCAAACAGCAGGAAGCAAATACTTGTGAAACGAGAATGGCACCAAGTGCAGGAGGCTAACTGGCCACCCTGGAGCTGGAGGAGCCACGCAATACCCCGTTTGTAGGTCTGGGGCAGTAAAATATTGCTCATTATTTCTCAGAGCCTTGCACTGTGGGGCTTTCATTTGCCTGCTGAGGTGAGACAGGGTTGAGACTAGCTGAGCGGGGAGTATTTGAGACAGGCCACTCCACACATGAGCATCTACATGATGGGGAAAAAAAAAAGCCTTTCTGTTTGAGAGGAGGGAACCACAGTGACTAGCCCTATAAGCATATGTATTAATCATGCACCGTCTGGTTTTAATCCACACACTGCTGATCCTGCGTCTCACTGTATTGTTATCAGGGGAAGGAGTATTTCTCCTCAATCTTATTCACCAGCCAAAAGCCTGAAAATGCAAAAAACACATTTGCGAAGTGCCTTCCCAAGGACCCTGGGCCCCGGACCTGGTGAGCTGGGGTTGCTGCCTTTTTATTGGCGTTTAAAAACCTTTTATTAACGTGTGTCAGGGCTGGGGGAGGAGAGAGAGGCTCAGGTTTCAGGACCCCCCATGCAGAGAGGTTTATTGTGGGAAGGGACATTAACACTTTCTCCTCCACATCTCCCTGGCTGGGACATGTGGCAGAGTGTGTGCTGCAGGCACAGGCTCGGGTAGTGCACACATCGAGCCCTCGCAGAGATGTGGGCAATCAGTGATGCCACGTTCCTGCGCAGAGCAGAAGGTCCTCCCTCCTCTTCCAGCCTTGCCACCAGCTCCATGGAGCCACTGCAGAGCAGGATGCTCTCGAGACAACAGGCTTCAGTGAGAGTTGAGGAAACCAGGACATTCCCCAGGTTCCCAGAGCTGCACGAGAACAGACCCATGTACAGCTCAGAGGCACCATCACTAGGAATTGCTTTAACCTCAACAAGACACGAGCATTTTCCATGTACCAGTCCCTCACAGCAGCACTAACACACCATCTGATGAATCCACAGTTGCTACCTTTCCTCTTCCTAAACCCTAACTCAGCCACGCTGCCATTCCCTGCTCTTGTCTTGGGTACAGTGCTGGGTGAGTGAGGTCCTGGCAGCATCTCCTTCAGCTGCAAACGCTGCAGACACAGTCTGACAGCTCAGGCACCAGGCTGCATAGTTTGCTGTTGACTGGTACATTCAGTGGTGTTCCATCACACGAGCTGCAATGGATATCTGCCCAACATACACCCAGGAAAACATCACCAAGTTATGCTCACCCTGAAGCCAGCTTTTTGCTGGTTACAGCTTCAATGACAGTGCAAGAGACGATGGGAAGCTTTAAGTGTCACGCTGGCTCCAGCAGGAATCTGAAGGCACAGCTTCATGGCAACGAACCGAGTCAGAACATTTTCACTCAAAATAAGAGCCAGGCCAAACGCTCAAAATCTTGCTGAAAATTTCTAGCTGAATCTTGCACTCCATCTGCTAAATGAGACGTGGAGAACAAAAAGAAAAGGGAAGCGCAGTGTTTGTCCTATACAGCTCACAAAACAACCATCTCCTGGCGGAGCCAACCACCTAACACCATTTTAAGCCAAATACTCTCCAGTCTTGCCTTTTGACAGGTTCCTTTCCTCTGATATTTTACAAATTTATTCAAAAACTGTGGTGCAAAAATCATGGGGTAAGGATTTGGAGGATGTGCAAGCAAGGTGAGGTATTGTCCTTGCAGGAAAAAGCCAAATGACTTCTCCTAGCCATGCAAATGGTAAGAAAGGTACTGCAGTGAGCTTCCCAGAGCCACTCTGGCATACCAGAACCCTTCTCCCAGTCCACAAGACATTCACAGGCTGCCTTATAAAGAGCAGTACATTTCCTTTGCCTCTCTAGAAAAGAACTGTCAGGAACTTGGGATGAAAACTGGGCCAAGACTGAGAACACAAAAGCAAGAAACTGGGTGCAGAAAAATAATTCCTGCTAAAAAGCCATGAAAAAAATCAGTACAGGAAAGACAGTTCTTGCCACACATTTCACATCTGCTCGCAGCTTCGTCAGTCGCCATCCAACAAGGAGCACATCAACGGGAGAGTTCCTGCAAAGGGGCTGGATGTGGTACATGCCAGACAGAGCTGCTCTGCTGCAGGGCCCACTGCCACTGTCTGACTGAGCCTCAGGGACACAGATCCCCTGGTGCCACCACGCTCAGCATGGACACAACACCCTTCCCCTGCAAACAGCCTGGGAAGGCAGCTATTGGCCGAGGAGTCAGATTCATCTGGGCTCTGCATGCTAGAAGGGTAGGGAGCAGATGGTGGGCTGGGGAATGCACACAAGGATCCTCCAGTTAAGTTGGACTGGGGGCTTCTCTGCAGGAAAGTGGTTTTTTTTGTATCATGCTCACAGTCATATGGCTTCATGCTTCTCAATCATACCTTCCTGGCTTGGTCTGCACCGCCTTCTACAACACCCTGCTCCTGGAGAGTCAAACAATTCACCTCATTAATACTGCAGAAGGAGAAGGTTTGTGGAACAAGGCAGTCATCTGACTGTGATGATGCAGCTGCCGCTCCAGTCCCTTTCTACAGCACTACTGAATCACAGAAAGCGGGGTAGGAGCATCCAAAGAGGTCACTTTGCCTCCTATTCCAAGGTGTCACCTCCACCCAAGAGGCACCTAAGCGAGCTACCCAGCCTGCTTTTAAAAATCTCCAGGGCTGAAGAGATTCTGCAGAATTGCTAAGGAGGATGCTTTCAAGTGCCTAACTACCCAAAGGTATGAAACCTTTCCTCAAGTCCAGTCTTAATCTATTTTGCTGCAATTTATGCCCATTCCTTCTCGTGCTTTTCAGCATGGAGCTGGAGGACAACTTGTTCTCCTCCTCTCTGCAACTGCTTACTGCATTTTCCCCGAATTTCCTCTAGACTAAAGAGCCCCAGCTCCTCCAGGCCCTTCTTGGAAGTCAGGCTTTTGAGATCTTTGCTCTGTCTCACTGGCCTCCCCATAATCCTCTTGGGTACCCTCTACAAAGCAAATATGCACACCTGCTGTTTCACCAGTCTGACCATTAATGAAAAAACTGGTCAGTACTGGATCAGAGGAGACCTTGCAGAACCCATTGCTTCTGCTCAGCATGTCCTAGGTAGTGCTGGTACCAGTGGGTTCCTCTGTCTACCTCCATACGATGGATTTGGTGCGAAAGGCAGAGACCAGAAGATGGAATGACAACACAACTGGCACACAACAGGGGCTCGGACCTGCACAAACAGCCCAGCCTGCTGGCTGGGATCACACTTCCAAAGTCAGCTACTTTCAAACCAAACAAGACCCACAGAGGTGGCGGGGGGGG
>JANHFX010017558.1:0-21155 GCA_027560015.1 Chloroceryle amazona | reverse complement strand
GGGGGCGGAATCTCCGGCACAGGGGGGGGGAGGGGTAGGGAGTGGGGTCGGGGTCTGGGACTGGGGTGGGGGATGTCAGCGGCTCCCAGCCGGGCTCGGGAGGAGGCGGGCCGGGGCCAGGGCGCTGCCGCATTTATAGGAGGAGCGGCCCGGGGGCCCTCCCTGTCCCATAGACGCAAGCGGGGCGGTGGCCCCGGTTAAAGGGGAAACTTGACAGCGCCAGTGCGTTCCCGCTGCCCGCTCCCGCTGCCCGCTCCGCTCCAGCTGGCCCTCGGCTCTGCCGCGACGTGAGTAAGGCCCGGTCTGGCCCGTCTCGACCCGCTCCGCTCCGGCTGGGGAGGGAGACGGCGGGGGAGAAGGTGTTGGGGGGGCGGGGGGCGCCGTTGAGCGCTCCCCTGGGGAAGGGAACAACCATCCCAAAGTGGAGAGGGGCTGGAGACACCCTCAGGGAGTCCGCCGGGGAGAGGGACTGGGAGAGCCCTTTCCAGCGCTCCGGGGGTCCTCTAGGGAGAAGGAGTCAGGGCAACTACCCTCCCTCCCTCTCCGAGAGCCCCGAGGGGAAGTTGGGCTGGGGAAAGATACCCCCCTACCCCGCTCCTGGCGTGAGGGTCTGAGCGAACCTCTGCTGGGTGTGCCGAGAGGCGATGGACCGAGGCAACCCCCCGAGAAAAAGGGCTGAGTAGCCCCGTGGTGAGATGGGCTGAGTTAGACGCCACCCACCAACCCCCTTGCTCCCCGGGAGTCTCCAGGGGACAGGAGCTGGGGAAAGCCTCTCCTGAGGATAGGGCCGACAGAATCTGGTGGTTCCACGGGTAGGTGGGCAGAAGACCCCTCCACACTCCCAGCGGAGATGGGCTGCGGTGGCCCCTCGGGTGAAATGCACTGAGATACATCCCTCCTTGGGGGTGCTGGGTGCCCCCCTCGAGAAGTGGGATCGGAGCCCTCCTGTCAAAAGGAGAGGGGCTGGGGGACTCCCTCGGGGAAGCCACACACGGGGATCCCCAGGGGAGGGGGGCTGGGAAGCCCCTTCGGTAAGAGGCCTTGGGGGAGCAGGCTCGGGGGATGGGCTCGGAGGACGCCCCGGGGGTGTCAGGGAGAGGGTCAGGACAGAGGGTTTGGACTCTTCCCCCCACACACACCATACGTCCGTCGGCGGGACCCGAGGGAAGCAGCCGGGGAGCCGGATGCTTCCCGAGCATCCCCCGGGGCCGGGCGGGTTCCTGCCGCCGGGCGAGCGCCTCCTGCTGCCCCCGGAGCCGGGCCTTACACGGACACACAGACACACGCCCAGCAACATCCCTCTCCCCCTCCAGTTCTGCCCTCCACCACCGCCAAGATGCTGCTTTTGCTGCTGGGGATCATCGTGCTCCATGTCACTGTGCTGGTGCTCCTCTTCGTCTCCACCATCGTCAGCGTAAGTATGGGTTCTGCCCTGGCACCGAGTACTGGCAAGGCAGGGTCATGATGGCGTGGCAAGACCAGAAGGTGTTCTTTTTGTTGGTGATTTATTTTCCAGCCTGTTTTTTTAGCAGGAAATCGTTACTAGCCATTTGTTGGTCTTACTAACAGTGGGGTTTTTGAGAGTTTTGCTCTGAAAGCTCTTCCTGTGTTGGTGCTCTCGGATGGAACTGGTGCGTCTCTTGGTTGTGTGCCACAGCAGGTGCTCAGAGCACCCCCATTATTACAAGCAAAGTGTTGTTGAAGCCCATCTCCTCACTATCCCCTGCTGGTTCCCACCAGGGAGTAGCTCCAGAGCACCCAAACTCCACTCCATGGGGGTGACACTGCACTCCCCTCTCATAAAGGAGCTCCACCTGCTATCAGTCTCTAGCCCACAGGACCAGTACAGCCAGTCTGAGCAAAATCCCTTGGAATGGGGCTGGTTTGAGCACTGGCTCCTCAGCACCAGCAGTTTTGCTCTCCAGCTCCTTTGGAGATGTGAATTAGGCACAGCCTCTGCCTCCTAACCTGGACAGGCAATTCTCAAGGCTTAAGCTTTGCAAATAGTGTGAAGTTCAAGGGCTGGATGCTGTATGGAGGGTTCCCAGCACTGTTCTCAGTCCAGAGCCCAGTTTACACGTCATCTACTTAGGAAGAGTTTTGACTTGGTTTTATGCAGCAGTTTTGTGGAGCTGGCGGATTCCAGGCTTGCTTTACCACATCGTTTTTTCCCATATTTGAATTTTTTTTTGGGTAGTGGTAGTAGTAGAAGAAGACATTACAAGAATCTTCTGAGTAGTTAGAAATCACATGGAAGTGTTCAAACATCCCAGCCAGGCACCAGGCAGGGACAGCGGCCGGGCGGGAAGTGCACATCCCCTGTGGGACTTGCTCTGTGTGTAAAAGAGAATAAAGAGCTTCTGTTCTTCTGCTGTTGAGGTGAAAGCAGCTAAAAGTAAATATCGGTATTTATGTTCCAAACCACTTTCTAAAGAAAAGCACGTGCCTGGCAGTGCCTGGCCAGGCATACATGTGCTGGTATGCACTGGGGCTGCTGGGTGATGAAGCATTGGGTGGGGAGATATGTGGCTGCCTGAGCCTCCTGCCAGGGCCCTGCTCACAGGGCTGCATCTCTTTTCAGCAATGGCTGGTGAATGGTGAGCACACGGCAGATCTCTGGCAGAACTGCACCTCTGGTAGCGTCTTCCACTGCCTGACATCATCCACGAATGGTAAGTGTTCACCAGCAAGCATGGCTGATGCTGCCCCTCACTTTATTCTCTTCCCTTGACTTAGAAAATAGAGGGAGATTTGGCTTTGTGCATTATTTGTGATTCCCTCTTGCTTTTCCCTGCACCCCCCTGAAGCTGTTCCCTCCCACCCCTTCCCCTGCTCTGGAGAGACAGGGCTCCACCACAGTCCTGGTGTTCTGGTTTGAGGATACAGGGCTGGCCCACCAGTGGGGGGATTGTTCACCCCATGCCTTGGCAGTCCCTGAAGTTGCAGTGGGGCTTAGCATAGGCACCAGCCCCAGTACCCATCACTCTGCCCTGCTGCCCTCGAGCTGTGAGGCAGCTCCCAGCAGCACTGCAACAGGGTTTTTGGCACATTCAGCCATAGCAGAGGTGACCATCTTGAGTGCTTTTTAGTGGTCTCCTGTTATTAGCCCATTTTGATTACACTTGGATCTACAAACGTGGGGCAGCCCTCAGGGCGGGGTTTGCCAGGCAGCTATTGCAGTGCTGGGAGCAGAGAGGCTGTTTTCAGCACATATTCTTGCTCTGATTGAGAGTGTTTTAAAGACCTCGTGGTGCCCCAAGGACAGCCTGGACACCCTGTCTAGAGACCTCCCCTGCTTTTTACAGCTGTGCCAGGCTCCTCACCCCATGGTTCTGTGCTAAGCATCATGCATGGGATATGCTGAATGCTCAAGCCCTTCCTCATCATGCTACTGAAACAGCCCTGGGGCATCTGCACATCTGGCATGGCTGAACATCCACCTCTGGACTAAGCTGGGTGAGACCTGATGTCACGCTGGGTGACATCATCCAGTGAGCTGTTTGATGAGGTCAGCAGGGGAGAGGCACTCACTAAGACACAGTGATGCAGAGTTTATGATGGTACCAGTAACACTCAATATGTGCTCAGGGAGTCAGGCAAGCCCGTGCCTCAGTTTCCCCAAATACAGGACTAATGGCAGTGGTGCTGTATCCAGCATTTGTTTCCAGTTAGTTTTGGTTTTTGCTTTCCCCTGGCAATAGTGCAATCCCCAGTGACACTAGCTGTGAATCATAATAATATCACTGGGAGCACAGTCACCATATGCCGGAAACACAGTCCTGCCACAGGAGCAAAGCGATGGCACATGGTCTTGGCAAGGCAGGAATGTTGCACTGAGAGCGCTTAATGGTTTCCAGGGGTCTTGCAGCAATGGGAGACTGTCAGAGGGTTCTGGAGATACAGGTCCCAGACTGCTAGGAGCAAACCACTCATGGTTACCCCACTCTGGGAGGTGGACACTGATGCTCACTCTCCTATCTTCCCTGGACTGAAAGCAGCAGCATGTTTCCCTCCATGGACCCAACTCTGGTTTTGGTGGGAGCCAAGCCACCACCACGGGTCTCTGCTGACGCCTGGTGGTGTCTGGGCCATCCAGGAAGCTGCTGGATCCCATCCCAGCTGAGGAGCCTTCTGGAGCCATGTCCTTCATCAGCAGTTGGCCGGTGCTGGCTATCTGCAGCGTAGACAGGCTGCTTCACGGCCATTCACGCGTGCGCCAAAACTGCTGATCTTGTGCTTTAAAAGAAAAGGCAGTGATTGCCCCCCTCCCCGGAGTCCCAGAGCTCTAAAGCCTCCCCAAATCTTTTGCTTTTCAAACCCGCACTGCTTTTTCTGGTTGTTTACAGGACACTGTGTGTCAGGGAGTTGTCAGTTGTTGAGAGGAGCTTGTCCAAAATGTGGTTTCCTCCATGCCTGACTGTCCTGCTGAGTGTTGCGAGTCTCTAGTGCCCTGTTCCCAGGAGCTGCTGAAAGAAGGGCTTCCCTCTGGACCCTTTCCAGCTATGATTTTTTTAATCACTAAAGGAACTATAGTCAAGATGACCCTGATAAAAATGCTGTTGAGAAGCTGAGTTTGGTTGATAAGGCCTGCTCTTTGAGTTGAGGTGTGTTTTACTCAAGTCTTAAAGAGGTCTCTGCCAGCTTTTTTTTTATATGAAATCTCTGCTCTAGCATCAGGAAAAGGGGGTTTTGCTCAGGCAAAAGGTTTTTCCTCATCCACCCTTCAGCAGGGGCATAGGAGAAGTGCTGCTGAGAAGCAGTCTTCAACTGGTGGGACCCTGGATGCTGGATCCAGAGCTCACCAGTGCTGTCTGAACACAAAATTAATTTCCTAGGCTTATGTCAGGCTTTTAAAATCTGTTTGTAAAACAGAACTAAATATACCACAGAGCATCCCTGCACCCTCCTCCCCACTGACCGTCTCTGACCCCCTTACTCCCACCATACCCATGCCAGGTGAGCTGTGGTTGGCCACTGTTTGTAGCTAGAGCAGGGACACAGGGCAAGGATGCTGTGACGGAGCCACCTGCAAGGCTCACACTGGGTCCTTGCCTGGTCCTTGTTCTGCTCCTCAAGCTCTCTGTGCTAGGAACTTGCTTACTTTCAAAAATCTGAAAGCTCCTATCCCACAAACTGTTCTCATTTACATCTCTTTCAAAGCCCAGGCTACGCATGCTATGCTGGGTTGGGGAAAGCCTTCAGAATTTGTTTCTCTGTGCCTGTGCCAAGGACAGTGCTTAACGGTTAATCACAGAGTGCCAAGGTCTGCTCCAGGCTAAGAGCGAGAAATGTTCATTTGTTCGGGAACTTTGGCAGAACTCGGTCTTTTGCGCAGAGGCAGTTTTTTACTTCTGGCCATTGCTACAGTGCAGTGCTTTCTCCCATGCTTGGAATATATGGAGTTGGGGAGGGCTGGGCCTCATGTTTCCAGCACGGGCTGGGGCTTTGGGGTGGGGCTCCAGAGCAGTGGGTTTGTTGTGCTGAGATGCTCCCCTTGGTCTCAGCACGGTGAGGGAGGATGAATCTCACCTCACCCGCTGTGCTGGCCCAACAGGGACCCTTTTGTTTAGACAACGGTTATGTGAATGGCTGATGAGAAGCTGGACTTGCTAAAACTAGGTGCTAGCAAGATTTGCTTGCGTTTAACGCTGGGGCAGGTTTGGGACCATGCTCCTCACCTTATGGATTATGCCATGGGGATGGAATAAGCAACAGAACAACCCAAGGGTTGACTGCAGGAGGAGTGTCAGCCTGTGGCTCCCCAGGACATCAGGAGATCTTAGGCGCAGGATGGAGCTGGTCTCGGTGGAGGCTGAGCTTCCACCTCCCCAGATTCCTCTGGGCATGGTTTAAACTCCTGCATGTGCAAGGGCTGAGCAGTTCTGCTGGGTGTGAGTGCAGGGAGGGAGGAGGAAACGCTGGGTCAGGGGCAGGCGCCCACTTCTTCACATTTTACAACTGCCTGCTTGTTGCTTTGATTTCTGCCTTTGCTTGGTAGATAATGACTTTTTTTTTCTTTTTTCAAGAGGCCAAGAACTATGGAAAAAATGTTGCAATCTTTGCTTCGTTTGCACTGTCAGACATTCCTGGAAAAGACTTATCTCAGGAATTCAGCTCTGAATCCCAGAATTGTGTGTCGGCAGGGCTACAGGCCAGCCCCAGATGGGTGATCCTGCTGCAGACATGGGGCACGCAGCCGGCCCTGAGCTGCTCAAGTGCTCTTAAGTAAATTCCACCCCAAATTTCCAGACCAATTTTTTTTTTTTTTTTTTTCTCTAGAGTGTCCTTTTCTCTCCACAACTGAATTCTTTATGCAGGCAAGATGTTGTTGTTTTGTTGTTGTTTTTTTTTTGGGGGGGTGTTGCCTTTTTTTTTCTGCTGCTGCTTTCTACTGCTCTTCCTCTGATTTTGGTGGTAATGCAGCAGATACCTCCATGAAGATCCTTATCTCTTTCTGTAACATCAGGAGACATTTTTACTTGTGGCTTCTTTACATTTCTCCTGTGGCTGCTTTGTGGCTTTTGCACAAATGTCTTGTTCACAGGCAGGCTGGTGGGTTTTTGCTATTTTTGAATAGAAAAGAAAACCTCAAACCCTGGGAAATCCACAGGCTGACAATCCACATGGTTACTGGGTGCCATGAGCTGTATGATGTGATGGCCACAAGCAAAGCCCAGGTGGGATGCCCAGAGCAGAGATCTGCCCTGAACCTCCTGGGCAGGCAGGGATGGATCTCCCACTGATGGAGCAGGCACAAAGGATTGCCTTGCTCTTCTGCACACGGACTTCCCTCTTCCTGAGCCCCTTAGCTCTGACAGACAAGGCTCTCAGCAGTGCTGCTGGTGCTTGAAATGTGCTGGAGGAGGCAAGAAAAATCTCAATCCCTGGCACGAGGTAGGGGCATCCATGTGCTGACCCATCAACTCTTCCCATGAGGAGCTGTGCATCATCTTATCTGCCTTAAAATACATGAGACATCTGCACCCATTGCTTTTGCCTTGTGCTCTCTCCAAATCTGGTTTTACTTCCCTTTATTCTTTTGAGCTCTTTCTTTCAGCAATGCTGGAATTCCATGACTTAGAAAAGTTACAGAGACATGGAGGTGCCATTGAACTTGATGAAACCCTTTTTTTTGTGGCTGAAAATGATGTTGGAAAGCTTCATTGAAGCCTTGCACTGAGGAAAATTATTTCTCAATGTCTAATTCCATTATTGATAGTGAGTATAAAATACCTGAACTAAAAGATTGTTGTCCTTGCCGGAGGGTTGAACAAGATTGGGTGGGGAAGTTCACTGTAGAGCGCGGGGATGGAAAGCCCTTAATCCAAAATTTTTTGGCCTTGGTGAGACTCTTGGGTGTCCTCGTGGCCACAGGCTCAGGGTACTCCTGCAGGATGCCTGAAGGTCAGGGAACCACTGCTCCCCATCCCTGCTTCTGGTCCCTGGACTTGAAATCAATGCGAGTTGGTACTTAAGGCCTGTGAAGGACCTGATCCTGAAATGATGTATCTACCACCTTTGCTTGTTCTCACACACATGCCAAAAGAAGGTCAGAGCCACCACACTGATGGTCTTGGAAAGGAGCTGGCTTGGGCATTGTGGAGCTGTTGGAAGGTGCCAACAGCTGTCTGCTGCCTCAGCAGCACTGGCAATTGCTTCTATGGGATGTGAGCTTTGAGGGTGTGATGGGACATCTGAATGTGGCAGCTCTGAAGAGCTATGGACCTCTTAGCCTCAGGCACTTTATGGATGGAGCTTTGAGGAGAAGACAAAAGGGAGGACAACTGAGAGGAAAAGGGGACAAGAGGAGAAAAGAAGGCTTTGAGGGTTTTGTCTCCTTCTGAAGGAAGCTACAGAAGAGGACCAGGAAGACTTGTGCAGGAATTACAGCACCATGTTCATTCACTGCCTCCCAGCAGCCCTGGTGTTTCCTACCTGCTCATCTCCTGGCCCTTACAAATACCTCAGGAGCTCTTCAAAATACCCCTTTTCTGGTGGGATTTCCAGGAATACCTTGATCCAACAGCCTACAGCCCTCTCCTGGGAGCAAACGTAGGAGGATAGAAAAAGAGCAACTGTTGGGTGAAAAACTTTCTTTTCCCGGCTTGAGCATTCAGCAGCCCAGAACACAGCTGGAGGAGGTTTGACCTTATGATGGTGGGAGGTCTGGGACTGAAGCAGAAGAAAGCTGCAATGCCATGGAGCTTTTTTTTTCTTTTTTTTTTTTTTTTTTCCCCAGGAGAGTGTAGCAGCTCTGCTGGATGTGGCTGACAAGCCGTGATGCTTGTTTCCCAAAACAGAGGAGACATTTGTGTTGAGTGGTGGGGCTGTGGGTGGCAATGATGGGGTCCATGCTGCTCAGGAATAGCACTGCAAGTAGTTGAGCCTTTCTGGATTGCTTCAGTGAGTTGCCATGGGGCAGTGCTCAGCCCCAGAAGAAAAATGCAATCTAGCTAATATTTCCACACCTGCATATTCACCCTCGTTAACCCTCTGAAGGGATGTTTGAATACTGAGGTTTAAAACCATTGCAAACCCCAGTGCTTGTGATGTAACCTGTCCCCTTCATCAGCAAGGACACAAGCTGGGTTCAGGTTTTTGATTGGACCTTGAAGGTCCAGAGTCTGCTTTGGAAAAACTCTGCTCAGAAACCACATTTTTTCCTGAGCTGGCACTTTTGTGCCTGGTGATTCATGTGCTGCTCCGGACCCTGCTGATATTTAGTTCACAGCATTGAAGGAGCAGGTTTTACCATGCAGATGTGGTCATGAATTTCCCCTTCCTCTAGGTTTTTATATATTATATATTCCAGTTACCTCCTTCATGGGCGTGGTTGATTTTTCGGAGTATGGTGCATACGCAGTTTGTGAAGGGAAAGCTCCACATGCAAACCGTGACCATCTGCCGCAGGTTGCAGTGCATGGGCATTTTTAGTGCATAGCACTAATTTAGGGACATTTAACAGCGAGGGTACAGGCTGATTGCTCAAGTAAGTTGCTTTGCAGTTTGCCTCTCTGATTCTGCCTTGCTTATTCTTTCTTCTCGGCTGGGTCAAAAGAGAATAGGGTGTCTGTGAGAAAGCAGTGAGTGAAACACTGGGAAGGCAATGCCTTTAATATCCCTTAACGACTTTAATGTCTTCTCCTGGCCAAGGGCATGTTCCTGCCAGCCCCATCAATCCTGCTCAGCTGCCCCTTGTCTGGGTATAAAACCTCTCAGGAAGTAGGGCTGAGGCTTTGCTGGAAGGTGTTGGGGTAGCTACTGTCTGTCTTGGGGGTTCAGCTGTAATTTTTGCCCTAGGTTTCAATTTCTGCTCTGGATTTCAATTTCTGCTCTAGGTTTGTTTCTTTCCCATTACATTTTAGGGCAGCAAAAATGCGGTCTTCAGCATCCCAGGGGTGAAGTCTTCCTGCTTTTCTAAGTGGCAGTGTGAGCACCTTAGGGCTTGCATAGCTTAGGGAAATTTTCACATTTGTTTTGTAAAAACTTCTCGCTTTTTTTCTGACTGCCTAAAGGACTCTAAAAACGCTCCCAGTGGGTCCTCTCCGGAAGCGGCGTATAGGGTGTTATCTGTCCTTTCCTCTCTGTTTCCTTTTCGTCCTCCTTCTGAAGAACAAAGATATAAACACAGCGCTGCAGAGATGCAGGAGAAAAAATGGAATAACCGACTTGCTGCCCAGGGGAAACCACAAATAACAGTCTGGGAGTAAACAGCGGTGACAGTCCCGCGAGGCAGCCCATGGGGCCCAGATCTCCCCACAGGAAACTCGCTATATTGGTAAAAGCCTGTAGGTAGGACACAGCACTAATAGCAAAGGAGTTAAAAGCACTGGGGGTTGAGGAGGGAACGATCCCCTCTGCAGTTATAGTGGTGTTTTCAGATGAATTCAAGGCAATTAACTGTCCCCATATAGCTGAAGTCTGTGGGCAGCTGGGTTTGGGCTTAATGGGAGTGCAGCAGCTTGCACTGGTGAGTCTCTGAGTCACGAGCTGGGATCCTGCCCCTCGTCATCACAAGGAGGCCAATGAAAGTCAGCAAAGGGTTGGACATGAGCAGCCCAGAGCTCTGGTTGGTAGGATCATCTCTTGATTTTGTATTCTCTGGCTGCAGCAGAGCAGGGTGGGTGGCTGCTGAACCCCCACCCCACCAGGCACTGTGGACATCACCCCCTGCCTGCCTTTATATTCCTCTGACATGGCTCTTTATTCCAATGGGATTTTGCAAAGCCATATAAATCATTCGCATTCAGAACCAAAAAAGAGGCATGGGGAGGCGGATGCAATTAAAAGGGCAGCTCAGCTCAGCTTTCTGTCTAGACAGCCTTCTCCTAAAATAACTGGCAGTTGGACCATCCACCTCTGAGCAGAATGGGCTCCTCTCCAGATCCCATGGCCTTTGAAATCACAAAAGATTTGGTGTCCTGGGCCAAATTGCAAGTCTTGGGGCTGGGCAGGGCTTGGCTCAGCTGGTGCATGGAGCTGGACATTGCTTTAAGGCTTGGGAAGGGGTCAGATGAACGCTCAACTTCCCAGACCCGGAATAGGAGCCTTTTCTGTGCTGAAGAGTGGAAGGAGAGAGAGTTGTGCAGAGGGAAACCTCGTGAAATTCAGCAAGGCAAGTGTAGGGTCTTGCCCCTGGGGAGACCTAACCCCCTGCACCAGTACAGGTGAGGGGTGACCTGCTAGAAAGCCACTCTGTGGAGAAAGATGTGGAGAAAGACCTGGAAGTCCTGGTAGACAACAGGTTGCCCATGAGCCAGCAATGGACCTTTGTGGCCAAGAAGGCTGATGATCTCCTGGGGTGCATGATGAAGAGTATGGCCAGCAGGTTGAGGGAGGTTCTTCTCCCTCTCTAGGCTGCCCTAGTGAGGCCACATCTGGAGTGTTGTGACCACTTCTGGGCTCGCCAGTTCAAGAGCGATAAGGAACTACTAGAGAGAGTCCAGCGGAGGCTAAGAAGACGCTGAGGGAACTGGAGCATCTCTGTGACCAGGAGAGGCTGAGAGCCCTGGGGCTCTTTAGCTGGAGAAGACTGAGAAGGGATCTGATCAATGCTCATCAATAGCTAAAGGGTGAGGAGCAAGAGGACAGGGCCAGACTCTTGTCAGTGGTGCCCAGTGAAAGGACAAGGGGCAATGGACACGAACTGGAACCCAGAACAGGAGGAAAACCTTTGCTGTGAGGGTGGCAGAGCCTGACCCAGGCTTCCTAGAGAGGTTGTGGAGTCTCCTTCTCTGGAGAGCTTCCAAGCCCACCTGGACAATGGGATCCTGGGCTCCCTGCTTTGGGTGACCCTGCTGGAGCAGGGGCTTGGATGAGATGATCTCCAGAGGTTCCTTCTAACCCTTACTATCATGCTGGGATTCTGTGATTGCGATTCAGAAGCTGGACATCCTATAACCATACATTTTCAACCCCATCTGAACAATGATTTTTGACTTGTTTATTAGCAGCACTTGAGATGCCTCATCTCCTCTGTGTCCCACTTGGTTGAGCATGGCCAGAGCTGAAGGGTTAGGTGTGGTCGAGATAGGGGGCTTTCCTTACCTGCTTAGCAGAGATGGATTAAATACAGGGGTATTTTACATGCACATCAGTGTGACAACCACACTGCGATTTCCTGGAAGTGACAGCAGGAATATCTGCTCCTTCCTCGGGAACAGCAGCAACTGGTGCCCGTGATGTAAATCTGGTGATAGCAAAGTGAGTGAAGCGCAGCAGCTCTTTAGTGAGGCTTGTTAATGCTGGTGAGTAGTTTGGCATGGGAAGCATGGAAAGGAGGGGAAGGAAAAAGCTGTCTGCACTGAGTGGAGGCTGCTCCGGGTGGGTTCAGTCTGATCTGGTGAGCAGTGCCTGCATTTGCTCCATTGCATGAACCTCCAGAGAGAACATGCAAAGACAAGAGGCGGAGCTTATGTTCCAAAGTCAAATACTCCAGACATGACTCAGTTGCACAGGATGTTCCCCGTAGGCAGAGGTTTGCTGGAAGGGCTGCGGGAGTGTGGCTCGGCATTGCTGTCCCAGTTGCAGGCTATACCTCACCCTCCAACTTAAATTCCACTCTGACCTCACTGAGTGCTAAGCTACGTGTAGCTTTATTTGGAAGTTTTGCTACGTTCCAGCTCCTTGCCGCAGAAAGCTGATTTTTGCAGCTGGGGGAGTGAAGCTGGTGGAATGGAAACTGGGAGGAACATGAGACTGGGACTGAGCCTTCAGTGCTGCCTCATTCTCCCCCTTTACATGCAAAGCATGATTTTACCAAGTTCTTCCTGGCTTTAATGGTGAATTAATCGATGTTGCATCCTTAAAGGCCTCTTAAGGAAGGCTGAAAATACTCATCTCAGACTTCGTAAGGAGAGGGAAAGGCAGAGGTATGGGAGATGTATCTGTGAGCACGGCCCCATCCCAGTGCTGTCAGTCACTGCCTCTTTCTGTCAAGCTGTGGCAGTTCATGGGATGGAGCAGCATTTTGCTTGTTTATTTATATTTTCTTTACGTGGGGAGTTACACACCCACGAAGCCTGGAAATAGCAGAGCAGTGACTCACACAGGGGCTGGTTTCACTGGTGTGCTCTGTGAGGCAGCTGCATTTGGCAGCTGTGGAAGGCTTTTTCCAAGAGGTTGGACTCCACAAGGGCAGAGTGTGTTTATTTTACCTCTGAGCTTGGTGTCTCATGTCTGGTTGCACATGGCTTTTGGGTTTCTAGCACAGCTGAACTACCAGGGCCTGGCACGAAGCTGAGGGAGAGGCTTTTGTCTTGATTTCTGCAGGCATTAGATCAGGGCTAGTGTCTCTGCTCATGTTTTACTATAAATGTTTCCTGAGAAAGTGTTTAGCCCTGTGATTCATTTTACCCCAGTATGCTGCTCCATGCACACATCATCCTAAACCGCAGGCAGCATCCTACCTCGGTTGAGGACCTCACCAGCTGGGTATAGGACAAGAGGAAACTGCCTCAAGTTGCACCAGGGGAGGTTTAGGTTGGACACAAGGAACAATTTGTTCCCTGCAAGGGTTGTCAAGGCCTGGCCCAGTCTACTAGGGCAGTGGTGGAGTCCCCATCACTGAAGGGGTTCCAAAGACATGTAAATGTGGTGCTGAGGGACATGGTTTAACGGTGACCTGGCATTGCTGGAGTGACAGTTGGACTTGATGAACTGAAAGGTCTCTTCCAACCAAAACAATTCTGTGATTCTATGTGGCCACATCCCCCAGCTGTTAAGAAAATTAATGGGAACCGGGGTGGGATGGTGGCACAGGGGATGATACCAAGGCCACGGGCTGTGATGAGGGCTCTCTGTCTGTGGCGCCAGCACTGAGGTTTCCATCTGTTTTTCTCTCCCCAGAATGGCTGCAGTCTGTCCAAGCTTTGATGATCCTCTCCATCATCTTCAGTGTCTTGTCCCTGTTCCTGTTCTTTTGCCAGCTGTTCACGCTTACCAAGGGCGGGCGGTTTTACATTACTGGATTCTTCCAAATCCTTGCCGGTAAGTGAGGGTTGATCACTGACAGGGAAAGGCCTTTTGAGAAGAGGAGAGGGTAATGGTGGAAATGAGCATGTCCTTGGGTACTGAAGCAAGAGGGCCATTGAACTGCCTCATGTGTGGCTCAGTGAAGGGAAAGGGGCATGAATAATTAGGGTCTGTTGAGTTCTTACATGCTCCAGGATAGGGTCCAGCTGCCACGGCACATTATGCATCCAAGTTCTTCTGTCCTTGCATTATGAAAGGTGCAAGAGTGTTGCAGCCCAAGCCAGGGAGGGGCAGGGTGACAAATCCACTGAGCTGGAGGCAGAGCCGTGCTGGTGGTCCTGGGCATTGGAGCAGGCAGGGTGTGTGAGCTGCTGGACTGAGGGCTCTGCTGACTCTTCTCATGGCTTAGGGTGGGGTGCTGAGGGTCCAGGGTGGCTGCGCTGGCTCTGGGACCCATCTTCACCAGGCTGGGCGAGGTTTCTGCAACTGCTGGTGGGGTGGGGAAAGTAGTGACGATCATCTTTCGACGAAAGAGGATCTGCTGGTTATTTATAAACTTGCTGTACGGGGGCTTGGTGCTTTCCACACCAGCAAAGCGCTGCTGGAGCATGCAGGGTGAGCCAGCTGACTTTGAACTGTCAGCTACTATTTTTAACTCTTCAAGAACTCAGTGCTGGAAATGAGCCATGGTTCATGTCCTACGTTGCAGTTCTCCAAATATAGATGCAGTAAAGCCACCACCTCTTGTTATGTTTCTGCCTATGAAACCAGTGAAGAGGATTTTCAAGTGTTCAGACTAGAAAAATTAAATTGTGCAACAAGGTTCTGGCTGAATTTTGACTGTCTGGGAGGAAGACTAATCATTTGCTAGAGTTTTAGATGTTAAACAAAAAGCCACCCTTGGTCCTGCCACTAAACCAGTGAGAAAACTCATCCACTGAATTTATAGAACGTTTCAGAGTATCCTCTGAGCGACTGGCCTCCACAAACCCCAGAAAAAGTTTAGAGCTACCCCTGATTAGCAAGCGTGGCATGAAATCTATTGCAAGTGTATCTGCTTGGCCTTAATGCTGGTGGTGAGTTCAGATCAGTTCACCGACTCTGGAAAGATAGATGTGTAGAAACCCGTTCCAGCCTTGGAGACAAGGAGGGGAAATGGGCATTAATAATGCAATTATCTGCCTGAGAGCTTGTCTAATAGGTCTGGGAGAGGAAGGCTTCTCTCTTCTGAGTGATTGCTGATGAATCTTCATTCTCAGAGGAAGAGAAAATAGGTCCATGCTGTGCGGAGTGTCCTAATGGGATGCAGAATCAGGTCATAGACCCATTGTGTCTTTCCTTGTTGGGCCTGGGGCATGGGTTAAATCCATCCCCAGCTAGTATGAAGGACAGGAAAAGTGTGTCCTGATCCCCAGGAAGCTTTCCTATGGCCTGGGGGACCAATAGGCAGGGGTGTGGGTTTGGATGGGCCATGCAGAGGTGGGCACTGGTGTCTATCCTTGCTGTTATCCTCAGACAGAGCTGGAGGAGGGGGAGTAGGGCAGCTGGGGTCTTTCTGAACCTAAATTTCGGGGTTGTTGGTAGGAAACAGGACATGGCTGTGCCAGCACTGCCAGGAGATACCACCTGAAGGTACAGATGGCTCTGGTCAAAGGAGCTGAACCTGATGTGTTCTCCTTGCAGCTTGCTGTGGAGGGCCACTGCTTTCTAAAGCCAACAGAGGAGATTCCTGTGCCTTGCAAAGCCCTGCTGTGGGTCAGCCAGGGACAGGGTCTTACCTGCTTCAGTGCTTTGTTCTCGGCTCCGGCAGAGCTGGAGAGGACTTCCCTCATTCTGGGAGGAGATGAGAAGACCCTTTCTGAAGCCCTCCATCACCCTGCAGCTCCTCCCAGGGTGATGCAGCTTGGCAAACCTGAGTCATGGAATCTGACCAACAGCAATGCTGGACATGAACCAGCATGTGGCAGGAGCAGGACCACTGGGGGCTGTTGGGTGGCAAAGCTGGGCAGTGGTGCCCTGAGACCCAGGGAGGAGGGCAGGGGCTTGTCTCCACTACAACTTTGGCTGTGGCTCAGGGGAACTCAGCAGTGGAGGTAAGGGCAAGAAGGGATGCACAAGGTCAGTCAGGTCTGTTGTGCAGTGGCAGGGCAAGATGCATCCCCAGCACCTAATCTACACTGCTTGGAAATGTTCCCCAAAGTCTTGCCGAATTTGCCCTGATGGGATTTCAGTCTCCACAAAGGCATCAAAAGGCTCTCAACATCTCCCCTCCCATCCTTGGTGGGCCCATCACATCCATGGGTAACTTCTCACAGCTGTGTGAGTCCAGCATGGGAGAGACACTGATTTGAGCCTCTCAGGCTTTGACTCAACTTCTCCATCACTTTCCCCAACCTCAGCATTACTTTTATCCCTTTTTTCTCATCCCTCACACCCTAGAGCTGCTGTCCCCATGGGGTGGAGAAGGTAGACTCAGCCTCAAGGGCTGTGTCTTCCACATATCCTACAGCTTTTTGCAAATCCCTGCATTGGAGAGCTGACCACAAGTGTACACCAGCACCCATCCCAGCTTGTCTTGCGCGCCCAGAATGCACAGACCTGTAGGAACAGGTTTGAGGTGTAAAGACAGAAGACTAGAAGTGTGTTCTTAAGACCAGGCTTTAAAGTGGTTGCTTGCACCGGTGCAAATGGCTCCATGCATCTGTCCTTCACTTCCTGAGCATGTTCTCCAGGCCCAAACTGGTGCAGACGCCGCAGAAATGCAGTCGAAACCATTGCCTCTGTTGTAGTAAATTCCTCCCGTGGACAATTGCCGCTGTATTTTCTGCTGTCTGTAGGTGACCAGCATGGCTGCATGCCCATTCTCTGTCCCACCAGTGTTGGCAGACAATTGTTGTGCTCTCTTTGCATGGGCCGGGGAGGTGGGAGTTGGTTCTCGTGCTCAGAGAATGGAAACTGCACCAGCGGCACGTTAATGAAGCGTATTCCCACTTCTGCACTTTCCCAGAACAAAGGCACAGTGTCAAGTGGAATTACAGCTCAAATATCACCGTGGTTAAATGTAGGTGGTCCCGAGGTCCATGCAGGGGATTTGGAACTCTGCTTGGACAACAACCCCACAACTGTATAATAGAACTGCTGGGATTGACTGAAAGCGCTTGTTTTTGGGCAGAAATAGAGGTGGCTTTGTGTTAGCTCTGGGTGTTCCCTGATGCTGATGGGTTGTTTTTGCAACAAAGCTTAAATGCTGCCTACTGGAGTTGAGCCCAGCTGGACAGCCCTCGGGGACCCTCACTGCCCCAAGGGTGGATGCTGGGATCTGGGGAAGAAGGATGAGCCACGGGTGCAGTGGGGCTCACAGAGAGCAGGGTTTTCAGTTGAGCTCCTTGCAGAGCCTTGGAGGAAGATGGGGCATCGCAGGGCACAGCCCTGCCTGGCCAGAGCATCATTGGCCCCCAGCTGTGTAACCTGGCCAGGTGATAAAGAAACTTCCTTGAGCTAAAAGGCAGGAGGTTTGTGTTTGCCCTCTTGCAGCACCTCTGGTAGGGTTGTTCAGGCTACAGGCTGGGGTTTAAATAAACTACCCAAGGGAGCAGCAGCCTGGAGCTGGGGCATGCCCAGTTCTCGCCTGAGAGATGGGTCAGCCCAGGTGATGCTCTGCCTTTACTTGGTCCAGGGACTTTGGCTTTGCTCAGTCCTGGGACTCCAGCTTTGCTTGCTCCAGAGGCTTTGCTTGCTCCAGGGGCTCCTGATTTACCTTCTCCAGGGGCTTCTACTTTACTTGCTGGGCCTGGCAGAGATATCCCCACTCAGCTGGAGTCAGGGCAGAGCCCACAGCATCACACCCCTCAAATCCTACTGCAGCTTTCCACGAGGGAGGATGTAACAAAACAGGGGCAATAACAGACAGGCAATAACAAAACCTGTTTCCCATGCTGCTGTTGGGTATTATCCTCTCTGGACTTCCAGCAGGGAACAGCTCCACCCATGGCATCGCTAACCCCTTCCCCTATGCCCTTCCCCGGCAGGGCTCTGCGTGATGAGCGGCGCAGCCATCTTCACAGTGAGGCACACGGACTGGCACCAAGCCTCGGAAAACACCTCCTACGGCTTCGCCTATATCCTGGCGTGGCTGGCCTTCCCCCTGGCTCTCGCCAGCGGCATCGTCTATGTCATCCTACGGAAGCGCGAGTGATGTGGCGGAAGGTGGCGTGGCGTGGCGTGACAAGGGCACTCATGATGTCCACGGAGGAGACGGAGGCGGGGGAAAATAGACGAGAAAACGAAAAAGAAAATTAACAAAATAAACAAAAAAAAAAAAAAAAGAAGAAAAAAATAGAAAAGGAATAAACCCTCCCACCAAAACCAAACCCAACCGACCCCAAAAGGAAACACTCAAAGGGTTACTTGTTAATTGAAGATGTATATAGTGTCTATGGTTTAAAAAACCTATTTATAACACTTTTTACATATATGTACATAGTATTGTTTGCTTTTGTTGACATTACGCTATGTTTTGAAGCCTAAAGCAAGTGCCTAAGGAACTATTACTCCTAACAGTGTAACACAAGCGCGGTGATTTTTGTCTCTCATGCAAAATCCTCTTTGACCTGAACTCTCCTTCCCCATCCCAGCCTGTATCGAACTGTCAGAAACTCCCAGACCTGACTGGTTTTAGGCTGACGTAAACTGGAGTTCCACCTGTTTATGCCAGCGGGAGGGTTGGTCCCTACTCCTGCCACATGCTGTGATCCTGGTAACTAAAATGCACATCCAGATCTGACGGGAGATGCTTCCGAAAGGTTTGAAGGATTTTGGAGCAAAGGCTTTGGTTGCCCCAAGTGCCTAAATGACTTATGTGCCTAGGTCCCCTCGCCTTGCCACCACACCCGCTGGGAATCTGGGCTTTTAAATCACTTAGGTTGAATCGCCATCCAGCACGGGCTGTCCTCCTTTGCCTGCAGGGGCCACAGGGGGTGTCCCTGGTGCCCGTGACGGGGGGGCCAGGGTGTGTGCTGAGCCGTGCTGAGCTGTGCCGTGCTGTGCCGAGCTGCCGGGGCACTGATGCTCCTGACCGTGAACATGTTTTAATCCTTGCCGTGGAGCTAAACTACCGATGAGAAAGAAGCAAACCCAGTATATCCCTGAAATCCGATACCAGATATATGAAATGGTGCTATCTATTTACCATTCCTTATATTGCTAGCCAGTTAACCTTCTTCACTGGAAATTCAGTTAACAGTCTTGAGGTAAACAACAACGCTAGAGATGAGAAATAATTCTGTGTAATATAAATGAGCTATAACTGCTTTTGTACTTAGACTTGCTCTTACTATTATTTTTAATAAAGCATTTATAACTGAGGTTCCTTTTTTCCCCCCGCTGTGGTCAAGAGAACAGAAACAACTCCGGGCAGAGCCCTGTTGGACTTTGCTGCTGGAGTGAGATGTCTGTCCTCGGTCTGTGTGTCCACAATGTGTCTGGCCATGAATTGAACAGGCACCTGTGCAGACCCCAGGCTGCCTTCTGAGGACTCCAGGCACTGTGTTGCTGTTGTTATTTTTGTTTAATTTTGTTTTGTTTTGGTTTTGGTTTGTTTTTTTGGGGTTGTTTTTGGTTTTGTTTTTGCTTTGCTTTTCTGATTTTATACAGACTGTGTGGACTAAGAAGCAATGAAATAAAAGTCAGAATAACTCAGCTGCTTCTGCTTTTTGGCATTTTTGCAGGTTAGAAATGGGAAGTGCTCCAGCAGTTGGCTTGCACGGTCATCCCATGGAAGGTCTCCATGATGGGCTTGTTCAGCCTGGAGAACAGAAGGCTCCTGGAAGACCTTCTTGTGGCCTTTCAGTACTTAAAGCAGACTGTCAGGAAGAGGCAGCCAGACTTCTTAGCAGGGTCTGTTGTAACAGGACAATGGGTGATGGTTTGAAACTAAGAGAGGGAGATTCAGACTGGAGAGAAGGAAGAAATGTTTTACACTGAGGGTGGTGAGCCCCTGGCCCCAGTTGTCCAGAGAGGTGGTCGATGCCCCATCCTTGGAACCATTCCAGGTGAGGCTGGCCAAGACTCTGAGAAACCTGCTCTAGTTGCAGATGTCCCTGCTCCCTGCAGGGGGTTGGACTGGATGAGATTGAAAGGTCCCTTTAATGATGCTATGACTATGCCCTGTAGCAGATTTGTGTGCTAATTCATGCCACTGGAAGAGGCTCTGAGCTCTCTGGACTTTCTGTGTGGCAGATGTACCTGTGCTGGAGGGGTGATCCTGCACCAGACCTAGTGCCAGGGCCAGGAAGTGAGCTCAGGGCCCCGTGCTGTAGTGCTGGTGCATGTTCATCTTTTTGCCTCTGTCCTAAGACGCTCCTGTAATATGATCACCAACTCCTCAAAGACAGTAGCTGGGCAGCAGCTTGCAGGACTACACTTATCCCCTCCCAGTCTCCTGAGCAGGGATGGTTCGGGTCAGCATCAGCTGCCCAGGGGGGGGATGTGGCCAGCTCTGCCACCTGAAACAAACAGCAGAAGCCTTTGGGTCCTGTATGCCCAAACACCCACAGCCTGGGGGTGCAACTACAGCAGGGGGGATTAGCACATTGTGCCCAGTGTGTGCAGCCTTCTGGCTGGCACAGAAGTGTTCACGCTTCCGCTTGCTCAGTCATTTGGCTATTAAATATCTGAGCTGATGTAGCAACTGGTGCTGGCAGAAACACAACGGCTGTTGTAAGGCCATGTGTTAAGACCAGATACTAACATCAGGCCAGGTCCCAAAGTGCTCAACCCAGCCACAGCCCAAAGGAAAGGAGCAGGAGCTGATTCATACCTCCTTGATGTAGTGCAGTGCCTGGGCAGTGCAGCGTGACCACCCTGGCATCTCCCTTGATGGTTCAAGCTCCTGGATGTGGTCTTCCAGCTGTGTGTATTTACTTGTGTGCTCATTTTGCTGAGCTGTGACTGAGCCCAGGAGGGTTTCTTGCTTGCCGAGGCAGCATTTGAGCCCCTGCAAGCTGCAGTGCTGGGACACATGATCATCCTGGGACCTGCTGGGCTTGGCACAATGTACCTGGCAAAGCAGACAAATATTTCCCTTTTAAGGAGCAGGTATGAACACAGGTGGGTTCTTCTCCTTTTATAGCAAAAGTAGAGATGCTCTTTTTCACTATGGGTCAGCACTGAGAAGGCACAAAAGAGCTCACTGCTTTACTTTTGCATCTCAGTGTGATGCTTTTCATCTGTTCAAATTGTAAACAAGCAAACAGTGTCAGTTGGTATCAACATCTCAGTGCTGCATGGTTGATTCCTCTCCAGGATGCATTTTTGAAAGAAAGATGAAGTCGCAAAAATGTGAAGGTTTGAATCCCAATTGGAAAGGGTCTGAAGGGGAGCTGCTGCCAATGTGAGCAAGTTGATGCCCCCCCTCCCAAACTGTCTCATGTCGGTTGACTCCTCTGAGTAGGAAAATGCCAGACCCTGTTGCCCTGTCTCTCTACCGTGGTTGAAAACGTGCCCCACACCTCGGTGGCCGGTGTGTATGGGAGCTGTTGGGCAAGACCCGACGGCTGCGTCTGGCCCCTCCGCCAAGGTCTCTTTCGAAGTCTCGAACGGTCTCTTTTGACCTTGTTTTGCCTTAACTGAGTCTAACCGGGACCTCTCGGTGCCTCACGGGACGCGGGAGGGGGAAGCAGAGG
>JANHFX010017557.1:0-12579 GCA_027560015.1 Chloroceryle amazona | reverse complement strand
AGGGGGGGACGGTTGGTGGGAGGTGGGACTCGGATGCTTACAGTAGTTAAATGCCTCTTTTCAGTGGAGGGGCTGCAGAGTATCCTGGCCTGGGGACCACGGGACACCCGAGCCCTGGGGAGTGGAGTGCAGCAGATCCCTCACCTCTCCTCTGAGACCCTTCCTGCAGGACACCCCGGCCACGCTGGGACAGCCAGCCAGGAGCCCGGCAGTGTTTCCATTGCAGACCAGCCACCGCCTGACCACAGCTGGTTTACAGCGGGCGCAGGGTGCAGGGCTGGGGCGGCAGTGCCAATTAGCGGTGCCCCAGTTGGCACCCGCAGACACGGCTTGGTGGCGTTGTGTGAACACTCATTGATGCTGAGCGCCGGTGAGGAGCCGGTGGGATGTGTTGCTGCCTCCATAACGTGTCCCCCAACACCCCACAACACCCCAGCGGGGGCTGAGCCCCCCTGTTTCCCAGTGAGGATCCTCCAACGCTTCTCTCCTCGCTTCCATGTGCAAAAGGGATGTCAGCTTGGGTTTATCCCAAGCCCTGCTCCTGTCTTGGTGATAGTTGTGGGGTGCTAAAGGGATTAGCAGCCCCTGCGTCTGCTGCGTGTGCCGGGTGGCCGCGGCGCCTTGCTCTGGCAGATAAGGTGGGAGCAGCAACGCAGAAGTGGAGACTGCAAAAATCATTACCTCAATTTCAAGACCAGCTTTAGGCAGAGGATGCTACAGGGAGAGACGGCTCCTTTCCTGGGCACTGGGGTGAATGTGAGGCCCAGAGAAAGGAGCTTTTCTTAAAGCAAGAGCGGGCAGCGTGGAGCAGGAGCTGAGACTGCGCTGGAAGCTGCGTGGCTGTGGGTCTCGGGGTGCGTGGGGATAAGGTGTGAACACCCTGAGTCTCTGGTCCCGGTGGTCACAGAACTGCTGGTCTTGGGGGTTTGTGGCTTACCCCATTCCTGCCCCAAGCGGAGATCCCCCCTCGCTGCAGCTTTGTGTTCGGGTGGTTGGCACCAGCTCCTGGCGTGGCACCAAGTCAGGAGCTGGAAGGCAACAGCCGTAAGGGAAAACCAGCCAGTCTGGTGGCTCCCGACATGGCCTTTGAAGGTCCCAGTTAGGCAACTTAGCAGCTGCCATTTGCTGTTAATTCTTTATAGGATTTTGTGTAAAAACAGGGGTGGGTTGGGGGAAGCCCTGGTTGCAAGGGCTGAGCTGCAGGACAAGTCAGGGCCAGATCCTGCTCTACAGCTCCCCAGGCTGTTGCATTTATTCCCTGGAACTGGAGAGGCCACTGGGGAACTGGTGACTCTTGCTCCACCCTCAGCATCTCTGCAGAGCCCAACAGCATCAGTGGTTTTGCATCCTCTGTTGGCTCCCAACATCCCACCTTGAGGCTCCACAGGCTCCACACCAGCCCAGGAAAGAGGGGCAGCAGTTCCCCCACTTCACCTCGCTGCTTCCACCCCACCTCCTGCATCAAGCCCCTGGGACAGGACAACCGCCCTGGAGGGCTCTTGCTGCCCAAAGCCCCTTCTGTTGAGCTGGAGGGGGGGACACCCCTCTGCACCCCCTCCAGCCCTGCTGTTAAACCCTCCCCTTGGCAGCGGGTTTAATCCTCGCAGCCACGGGGGCCGGGCTGCATTGCCATGGGCGCTGGATTAGGGACCAGCCCCGCAGCCCTCCTTTGTCCTCCCGATTGTGGAGCATTTTGCTCGCCTCTGCTCTAAACCTTGTAACCATTTTGCTGCCTTTTAAAACCGGGTTGAATAGGGGGTGGGATGGGAAGGGGAGTGGGGGGAGAGGAGCTGAGGCTTTGAGGCTGAAGAGAAGCATTCAGGCTGCAGCTGCCCCGTCTCCGCACATTCCCCGTGACCCCCACGGGCACCGCGGCGGCCACCGAGCATCACTGGCAACTCGGCCGCTCCGGGACAATCCACCTGCTTGCTCAGGACAAGCACTTTCATGCCTATTGGGATTAGAGATTTTAAGTGTCGTTCCGAATTGTGAGGATAAACAGTCTTGTGAAAACTTGTTATCGTGGCAAAAAGGCCCCCACCACCACCCCTAGTCCCTGGCCTTTTGTTCAGGCAATTTTTATTGCCGGATTGGATTTGATGAGGTTTAAGGTTTATTCTTAGGACTCCATTGAAGAGCTGATCCTTTGTCTCCCACCGTGGAGCGTGAAGAATATGAAACGTAGGCAAAAATAAATCTGCTTTTCACACGTATTAGCCCCTGGTACACACAGGGACCACCAAACGCAGCTGAGCGCAGCAGCACCCCCATCCCTCTGCCCTGGCCCCCACCTGCACGGGTCTACTCCAGCCTTGCCGGGCTCTGCATCCTCTTCCCAAGTGCCGCTGGCCCCCTCCAAGCAGGGACAGACCCCTCATGGCGGGTGGCCAGAGACCACCTTCTCCCAGTGCAGCCCAAGCTGCGGGACCCAAGCAAGAGCTGCTTCCATGATACAGATTTAGGAGGTGCCGGGTCTGCAAAGAGCCCAAAACAGGGTGAGGGGAGAGGAGAGCGTCCCTCCCTGCCTACCCCCTCCCCAAAAATCCATCCCCACTGGCAGGTCAGTCCCTTAATCGCTTCATTTATCACCAGTCACTTCGGGAGAGATTAATCAGCAGGGTAATTCCTGAGGAAAGGTTGCTCCAGGGGCTGCCTTTCATTTGAGAGCAGCTCCCTTCCAGTTTCACCTTTATTGCAGGGAACCTGCTCCGACACGCTCCACTCCGCACCGCCGTGGCCGTCCCAGCACCAGGGACGAGCCTGCGCCCTGGGCTCCGTCCGTTTCTCAGCCCCACAACCAAGCATGGGGCAAGGCTCGTGCCCAGGCTTCAAGCTGGCGACTCCCGAGCAGCTTCCCCAGGCACTTTTGGCAGCACCGGGAGCCGGTGGCAGGCGTCTGGCATGAGCTGAGAGGCAGTTTCTGGAGAACATGGAGCCAGAGGCAGAAAATCATGCAAAACTTGGTGGATTGGGCTGGTTCCAAGCAAAAAATATACCCCAGGGCATGCAAAACCTGCTCAGAGCTGAACTGGAGCAGGACTGGCCTGGAGGAGCATGGCTGGCTTCAAGCAATGCCTCTCCTGATGGCTCCACCTTGGTCTGGGGAGGTCTCCAGACTTGCCCAGGTCCCATGGCCAGGAGCTGCTGAGGAATGTGCATGCTCTGGCCCAGCAGTGCAGGCAGGGATGCAGTGGTGCAGGCAGGGATGCAGCCCTGCCCCACATACATCAGCTCACTGTGTTTGGGACAAACAGACCTTTGGGGACCCCATTTTTTCTACAGGAGCCTCAGGCACAGCAGCATGTTGTTCCCTCTTGCAGCGTGTCCTCAGCCAGGCCTCATCCCATTCAGGGTGCAGCTGCTGGAGTTAGCTTGGCTGGGCCACCCAAGCCAGTGCTGCAGACTCAGGACACTTCTTGTCACACTGTCCCACCGGGCAGCCCCAGGCAGGGTCAGCATCGTGCTGCTGAGGGGTGGGGTGTGAGCCTGTCCCCCAGCCACTGTGTTGCTTCCCACTTTGCATCTCGCACGATGATTCCCTAGATACCCAGTGATGTTCCAGCTCCTCCTGTTTGGATAAAATATCTGTAATTACACGCATGCCTAATTTGAATTATTTCCAGAGTGAGATCCTCGCGCTTTGGACCCTACTGAGCAGCTTGGCAGGAGACTCTCTTGTCAACGGGGACAAGTTAGGTTCTGCTCCTCGGGTGAGTGACCAGCAGGGCCATCGGGTGACCACCCTGGGGTGCTAACAGCTCACTCCCAGCACCCTGACAGGGTCTTCCCTGGGGTCCAGCAGGTTCCTGAGTATACTTTCGATGTCTGACCCTAGAGAGAGGAGTAGGGAGTGTGATTTCTACATCTGCTCTTCGACTTGCCATTGTCATCCCCATTTTGAAGCTGGGAGGATGTGAGATGTTCATTGATGTGCCCAAGGCCTCATTTGTAGCTGCAGAGATGATGGACGCTTTCCCAAAAGCGATGCTGCCATCAGAATTTGTGGGGCTGCTGGAGAAGGTACTGAGTGAGTTTCTTTGGCCCGTGCCGGGAAAGACGTCAGCCTTGATTCTCATCATGGTCCCTTCTGGCCCTGCAGTTGATGGACTCAGAACTGGGGTTGGCCAGGGGACAAGAACTGTTTCATCAAATGTTCAAGGTTTTAAAACTTGGTTTTCTTCCAGCGTACAACTGAACTGAGTCCTTTTGAAAGTTTTCCATGGCAAGCCACCCCGACGCGAGCACGTCCCAAAGAGCTGGGGGCTGTGAGCAGAGCCCACCGCAGGCAGCAGAGACCTCCCCACCGCAGGCAGGGCGGTTTGGGGGGCAGCTCGCTTCCCAGCAGGTCAGCATGTCCCATTGATGAGCCCAGCCCTGAGACCCCCCCCGGTCCCCTCCTCGGGCTGCCCGCTGCTCCGGCAGGTCCCTGCCTGCCCGCTGCCTGCACTGTCAGGCAGCATTGTCAACGCATGGTGGGTTTCTTTCTGTGCAGGAGAGTTCTGCATCCCCTTTTAGCTGCGCTCAGCAGCCTTTCACTGTCACATTGCGTTATATGCTCGATGAGAAGTGACTGATGAACCTCCCTCCCCTCCCTTCCCCTGCCTGCAAAATTCCCAGTAGCTGCCCAGCATCGCCAGGGTGCAGGAAGGGGGTAGTGGGTGAGGGGACCCTGGACCACCTCCGCACCTATCTCCAGCATCCATGGAGGTGTTGCAGGTGGCTCGGGATATTATTTTGGAGCTGGGAAGTGACATCTCAGCTGGGTTTCAAAGGCATGTCCTGGTCCCTTCCTGGGGACAGCGGAGTGGGCACCTCCCCACCCAGTCTCCTGCCCACTGCTGGTTTTGGAGACGAGGGTCCACGCAGGACTGAGCCCCTTGTCCAGGGGCTCAGCACAACACCCCCCTCCACATTTCCCCCAACTCTTAATTCGTTCTCCATTATTTTTGTCTTCCCCTCCTCCCCTCTCTGTCTCAGCTGCCTGATGAATGAAGGATGGGTTTTTAAGCCTTTTTTACCCCCAAGGCCCGCAGCGCTGGCTCGGCTGCTATCGCTGGGATAAATGCAGGCTTTTCGGCCCGGAGCAGCATCCGGCAGAGCCGCGCCGCTCCCCCCGCGCCGGGTTATCAATCCCCGCTCAGCATCGCCAGCGCCGGGCTGGGTCCTCTCCACTGGGAGCCCTTTTCCTACCCTCTGGCCACAAGAAAGACCAGTGTGGCTTAATTCTGCACAGTATCAACACCAAACAGACTCAGCCCAGCGCTACTGGCTGCTCTTAATTCGGCTTTATATTCCTCGTTTTTCATGAATTTTTAAAAAGTTTCCATTTCTCTCCGCGCTTCCGCCTTATCCGCCGGGTTCTGCTGGGTTTGCCGGGATGTGGGTGCCCTCTGTGCCTGCCTGGGCTCTGCAGCCCCCTCCCCACCCTCCTGGAGAAAACAAAGGAGGTGGAAAGTCAACTTGGCTCTCCCCATCCTGGAAAGTTTATGGATGGCTTGAGAAATCAAATCTTCTGCGGCTCAGCAGATGGAAGAGCCCCTGCGGTTATCAGATCGTGCCGCCCGGGTCCTGGCACAGCCCGGTGACACCGTGGCACGGCGGCACGGTGCTCTCCTCTCGCTGGGATCTCTCAGATGTAAAAGTACAGCTGGTGCCACTTGCAGGGCACAGCTGGAGCCACGGGGTGGAAGGAGACTTTTGGAAGGCGAACTGAAATCATCTGAGCCCTCAGTGGACTTCAAAAAAAAAGCCAAACGCATTTCTTCATTGTTTTGCTCTAGTGCAAAATGCAGGATCCATCCATGACCAGGAACTGGAAGCTGCCTTCTCCCTCCCGGCTTTGTCCAGAGAGTGGAGAAATTAAGGCAGGATAAAGAAAAATGAAGATTTCAAGGTGGAAAACACAGAGTCTGTGGATGCAGCCAAGCCAGGCTTGTTTGGGGACAGTGTTTCGGTTTCAATCTAAACCCAGGTCAGCAGGGACCCACCCCAACCTCAGCCTGACTTCTGGGGTCCCCAGGGGCTCATGTCTGCAGAGGGTGGCAGTGCTGGGGTCCCACGTGTGCCACAGCCGAGCTGGAGCCTGTCCTCGGCAGCCCCTGGCCCGGTCCCAATGGGCAGCAGCACCTGGGGCACCGTCTCCCCCATCCTGGCCAAAGGGAGACAGCGAACATCGCAGCAGGGCCCGTTTGGGGCTGGGGAGGGGTTCTGTGGCCATCCAAGCAAAACCTTTGTTTTTAAGCCCTCAATCAAATGCTCATGGACAGGCAGCTCGCGTGGCACTCGGATTATTATCCCCTTGGAGGAATAAAGTGCAGCATTGAGGCTTCTGGGATTCAAACCGATGGTTCTGGGGCTCTAGATATTTCAGGGCTGATGCTTAAAACCAGGAAGGCATTCCCTCCAGGGAGACAGCCACTGCATCACACGGGGAACGCGCCATGAAATAATGATGTACAACTGGCCTTGAGGCACTCTTTGCAGCTTGATTGGCCTCAATGGCAGAAGGATAACCGAGAGTTTATTGCTTCTCTTCTAGTGATCTTTAGTCCCAGCTGTTTTGTCGGAGAGGCCTGGGATCCCCGTACCTCACCCGAAGAGCCACGGGCTGCCAGTGAGGTGCTGAGCCCAGCCAGTTCCCGGGATGGGGCTCTGCCGGCACAGGCTGGATCCCTGTGGGATAATCCCCCCGACCTCTGCCCAAAGCAGGCTGTGAGACTTGGGCACACCTTGGACCCCTTTCCCCCATCTCTCGTGGGTGCAACGAGCTCCCGGAGCAGCACTCAGCACCCTTGGCCTCAGCACCCAAACATACCCTACAGAGAGCACCCAGCTCGCACCGCATCCCCTCCACCAGCACCCAAACCACCCCATGTGCCCGCGCCTCGGCAAAGCCCCCGTGACAGCAGCGCTGCCCGAGAGCCGATTTCTGCCCGCGGAAATCCCTGCCCCCTGCCCGGGAAAAGGGGGCAAAGAGCATTTTTCACGCAGAAAGTTGTTGGTGATCCCCAGCTCCTGGTGCCCTTTGCAGAGGGCAAAGGTTAGATGGTTGCAGGTGATTTTGTTTCTCTTTTTCTTTTGAGGAGCCGTGCTGCAAATAACCAGATTTCTAAGATTTCTCTATCATTAAAATGTAAATGAAAACAGACACGAAAACAATCTGAATTTCCAGCCGAGTTGCTCTTGCTTAATATTCTACCCCGAAGGGGGATGTGCGGAAGCAACAACATTTCAAAGGGAATCATTAAAGAAGGCAGGCTCAAACTGTGTTTTCATCAGATACCGTGGCAGAGCCGAGCACTCGGGGTCTTTGCCCATCCCACCACTGCTGGAAAGGACGAGTGGGAAACAGCTCTGGAAAAACGGAGACGTCCCAGCCAAGGCGAGGAGGAGCCCCCCACCAAGCCAGGGCTGTGCTGGGGCGTGGGGCCACCTGCCTGGCCCAGGAGGGTCCTGGGCTCCGATACTCCCCAAGCCTGGCTGCGGTCTCCATCGCACTGAGCTCGCAGCAGCAGAGCTGCTTTGTTCTGTTTCAAGCAGGAGGCTGAGGGGACTGTATTTACACTTTATACCACCAACGTAATGCGTTTAAAGTTAAATACAAAATATCAGGGAGTGAGAATAGCCTGAAAAAAGAAGCTGAGCGGTTTTGGTTGAATCCTGAACACGGTTCTTGCTGCCCCAATGAGCTGAAACAGCAGCAGCGCTCTGGCTCGGAACAGCCCAGAGAGCTGGGGGTTTGGTTTTGGCTTTTGCAGAGGTCACCGGCCAGCGGCTGCGCAGAGGACCTGGACCCCAGCCCTCTTCCCCGTTGCCTCCCCCATCCGTGCCTCCCAGCTGTCTGGAGAGGGCTGTGGGATCCGTGCTGCTCCCTGCCAGACAGGGGCTGCGTGGTAAAGGCTCTCAGCTGCCTGGCTCCGATGCCCGCAGGTGGGACAGCCGAGCCCTGCCCGGGGCACAGCGAGGACAGAGCTCATTTGCTCCCTACCACCCTCCAGACCTCCCAGTCAGCGGCAGGTGCTGCCGGCACGGGGGGACATATGGATTCTATAAGGGCTGAGATCATCTCACCGGCCAGTCCCGCTCCTCTGTGTGCCGGGGAGCAGCGAGGAGGGACGGTGGTGGGGAGACCCCGGGGGTCCGGAGCCCCTTGCCGCGCTGGGTGCTGCTCGAGTGCAGCGTTCGGGGCAAGGGGACCAGCTCTGGCTGGGCTCACGCTGCCAGCCAGGAGCCAGGGAAAGCCCTTTTCCCGCTGTAAACCAAGCTGTGAGATCTGGAAGTTTCTGAGACACAATAAACAGGGGATCCCAGGATGCTTTAAGTGTGTCCCAGTCTGGATCTCTGGATGCTAATGGCTCGAGATGATTAATTTTCTTTTGTACTTTCATGGCATCAGTTACCACATCATTGGATTTTATTTTTAAAGACTTTCTTTTAAGCCCACAAAATACTGGAAAGAGTTAGAATGGATTCAAATTACAAGGTAAAATATTGCGCTCCAAAGCTTCATAAATACTTGATTTTATTTTTTTTTTAATGCTATTATTTTAACTTTCAAAGAAAGGCAATGTTTGCCAAATCTTGCTTTGTGCAGTAAAACCAGTCCAGTGTCACAGGGATTTAATATAATAATAACAATAAACTTTCAGAAGAGACCTTAAAAACAAAGGCCCCTGTCTGCTGTGCAGGGAAATCCAAACTCATGCCCAGGGCTCTGCAGCTCGTTTTCCAGGGAAGGGATACGTGCGAGCCCCACCCCTGCACAGCTCCACGCTTCTGCCCACCCCGCACAGCGGCCGCATCCAGACCCCGCTGCCAAGACCCAGTGTTCCCACCACCCTGGGGGGGGTTGGAGCTGGACTGTCTCCTCTGAGCCCCCGAGAGCCACGTTACCCATCCGCAAGCTGAGACTCCAGCCCTGTATTCACTGAGGCCTGGAAACCCCAGGGGATGGAGGTGTCCCTGGTGTGGTTCTCAGGCTCACCCCTGTGCCCAGCCCCGAGCCGGTGCCTGCCCCTTGCACCCATCCTGGCCAGGGCTGGATCTGCACCCACGGATGGAGTTGAGCACTGGGCACGGCAGGGTTTGCAGAGTTCCAGTCCCCTGGGGTGCGAGTGCCCAGGGGCAGAGCGGGGTCCTGGCTCCCCACAAGCTGGCCCAGGCTCAGCCTCACGTTTTTTTTTGTGTCTTTATTGTTTCTTTCCCCTGCAGTTGGTCGGGTTTTTAATTAATTCCCAAATCCCATTTGGGCACCGGGGCTGGGGGTGGAAAAAAACTCTGTCTGAAGTTAATTTTGCAAATCAGCGCTGGCCATCTCAAACCAGCTCTGGGGGCATGAGCATTGGGGCTCCCAATAACCGAGGAGGAAGCCTCTTGCTTGTGGAGCAGATCCGCCACTTTGATGTGCTCCCGCAGTTATTCTTTCATTTCTTGAGCAAATAATCTGGATTTTCACAATATTTACCTTGGAAATAATTATTTGTGTAAAGCACCGGACCAAGATAAACAGAGAATCGCTCAGTCTCTCTGCGGGGCTGGGAGGTCTCACGTTCCCCTAAACCTGCTGGAGCGTCTGCTCCGTGGGCAGCAGCGGAGGTGGGAAACGAGCTTTGGAGCTGAGCACGCGCCCGGCCTGACGAACCCGCGCGTCCTAACGAACCCGCACGTCCTAATGAACCCGCCGAGGGCCGGGCGCAGACCTCTGGGTAGCCCTGGCTGCAGGGCACCAACGAGGACAGAAAAATGCAGCTGCTCTGCCCTGCATGAATTGCATCTGTAAAAGAGGCTATCACATCCCCGAATTCCCACAGAGGCTGTAAAGGAGAAGCAGGAAGGGGGGGTAAAGAAAAAGGTGAGGGAAGGTTCAAAGGCCTGTTACAGCTTTGCTTTTTCATCTCTAGTTAATCTCTGCAAGGCCTGAGGCAAAGTCACCTTTGGGTCAATATTCAGGTGTTTCTATCTGCCATCCCCATCTGCCTGAGCTGCCCCCCAGCCCTCCCAGAGCTGCCCCCCAGCCCTCCTGATCAGCCGGGGCCACAGGGCAGGGCAGGGGGTGCCTGGGGAATCCAGTCCCCCCGGTTCCAGCTGGGTTCTCCCAGGGTGGAGGGCAAATCCTGCACCCACGCTGCACCCCAGCGCCGGCTCCCCAGCACCCACTGCCCCACGGGGAGTGACAGGAGGAGAGATGCAGTTGAGCTGTTCAAGTCAAGAAGGCTTTTAAATGGAGCTCGCTGAGGGGGCTGGGGTGGCCAGCGCGTGCCCAGAGGTGCAGGGAGGGCAGGAGGGTGCCAAGCCCAGTGGCCTCGATCACGCTCCCGTGTGCGCTCCTGGCGCGTGCCCACTGCCCGCCCGGCCGGCTTGGGCAGGGCAGTAAAGGAACAAATGCACCCGGGGCTTGGCTCTTTCACCTCCAAGGCTTTTATTAAGGTGTGCAGCATGCCCACGATCACACAGCTGGGAGACGACACAGGCAGCGGGTGTGGGACACGAGCGAGCGGGAGGGCGGTGAGGCAGCGATGCTGGACTGACTGGGAGCAGAGGCTGGCACAGGCTGCTGTGAGCCGAGCGTTTTCTTTGTCACCAAAATGTCCTTTCCAGCAGCAGTTTTACAGTGAGCCGTGTTCTGTCTGTTGGCAGGGTAGGAGGAGGCTCAGCGCAACCCCGGCCCATGGTTATTTATTTGCAGTAACATCCATCCCAGGTTGCTGAGCTGTGCCGTCCACCCATCCGTCTGTCCAGGCGCTGGCACCAGACAGAGCAGGGTCCCGGAGAAGTCACGTCCACCTCTCAGCTCTGAAATCTCTCATATTTTGCAGATGAGAAATGGAATTAGCACGTGGCTTTGCACAGCGAGTCCAGGCAGGACGGGGAGCGCTGAGCCCTCAGCTGGCAGCAAAACCGCCCCGCTGCTGCTCCTTCCGCATCAGCAACTTACACACAGCACACGTCATGTTAACACCTCGTAAAATACAGCAGACACGCACAGCACCTCCTTTCTCACCTCTCTTTAAGAGGCCTGTACTTTGCATTCCATATACAGCCCTCACCGGGTAAAATGTAGATTAGAAAAAAATACTCTTCTTTGCTTGTGAATGATAAATGAACATAAACACCAAGAGCACAAGTCTGCAAGCAGCTTCCTGCTCATGCACCGTGTTAAAGCATCTCCCACGACAGACAGATGTGCACACACACACTGGCTGCACGGAAACACCCAAATTAAAGCTTCTTAATACTGAATCTAAAAAAAAAATCTTTTGGATTTGAATCAGTGAACACTTTAATGTATTTTTAAGCATTCTGAGGTCACTTTTCAGAATGTTGTGTGGTTTTTTTTCTCTCTCCATCTCCCTGCATGAGTTTAGATCTTATCTGTGAAGCTTTTGGAAGGTGCAGGGGGTGAGAGCCCAGGAACAGCTCGGGTGACCCTGCTCGCACCACGCGCAGGAGCCGCGTCCAACAGCAGCCGGGCTGCTCGGTGCGGGTGGGATGCAGGGATGAAGTGAGGCTGAAGTTGCTTGAAGTGCTTGTGCCCAAGCGCAATGAAAAGCTTCTCTCTAGCCCGAGGCCCTCACTGCCAGGCAGCTCTGGCACCAGGGGCTGACTGCAGGGCCCATCCTGGCACACGCGTGGCCGCACAACGGGACTGCAAATGGGATTTAAAAGATGAGCCTCGTCTCGCCAGGCTCGGCAAACCCCGAGGCCCTGGGCTTTACCCAGCCCAAGGCCCCACGGTCCCCAGCCCCGGGGGGATGTGGTGCAGAAGGAAAATCGAGATGAACGCTTCAGGGACTCTTGGCTACATTGCAGAGAGATGGGAAGGCCAGGGCGGGCACCCAGGCACCCGGCAAGCGCTCTGCACCGGTGTGCGGCACGGAGACGCTGCCGGCCGGCCCCACACCGGCCAGGAGGGCGATGGCTGGGCCGGGGCAGCACCGGCGGCACCTCAGGGACTGGGGGTGGCCGTGGCAGCAGGACAGGCCGGGCCGTGCTGCATGCAGCGGATGAGCTCCTTGCGGTTGTCCAGGATGGTGTCGAAACTCTCCTGCAGCCGGTTCTGCTGGTCCACGACTCTCTGCTGGAGGCCGTGGATCCAGCGCAGCAGGGCCAGGCGCCGGTACATCACCAGCTGGATGTGGTGCTTCTCCTTCTCCTGCTCCTTGAAGCGCTCCTTGTCCTGGAGGTGCTGCACAGCCTCCACCAGCGCCGGGAAGAGGGTCCCAGGCTCAGGCTCAGCTGCCCCCGGCTGGGGTTGGTTCCCAGGAAGAGGGGCAGCGTCAGGAGGGTCCCAGGCGCTGCCGCAGGCGCTGTCGGGGCTGTCGATGCTGAGGGAGCTGCTGGCGTAGCCGTTGTCCTCTGCGGGGGAGCTTGGGGGCTTGCCATAGCCCACTGCCAGCTCCTCAGCGGCATTTCGGCCCCCAGCCCCACCGACCTCCGCTCCCTCGGGGGGGCTGCGCAGCCCTGTATGCTCTTAGCTTGCATGACCTGCATGAAATTTCATTATGCTCAAGAGCTGTCTGACGGATGTCCTCACAAAAATGAGTGGCCCATAAGGCTGTTGAAGCGAAAAGAACTACTAGC
>JANHFX010017554.1:0-14657 GCA_027560015.1 Chloroceryle amazona | reverse complement strand
AGAGAGTCCAACAGAGGGCTACAAGGAGGATGAAGGGACTGGAACACGTGTCCTGTGAGGAAAGGCTGAGACACCTGGGTCTCTTTAGTCTGGAGGAGAGAAAACTGAGAGGGGATTTGATAAATGTTTATAAATCTATGAGGGCTGAGTGTCAGGAGGAAAGGGACAGCCTCTCATTGCTTGTGCCCTGTGATAGGACAAGGGGGGAATGGATATAAGCTGGAGCACAAGAGGTTCAACCTTAACATGAGGAGGAACTTCTTTACTGTCAGGGTCACAGAGCGCTGGAATGGGCTCCCCAGAGCGGTTGTGGAATCTCCTTCTCTGGAGATTTTCAAAACCCACCTGGATGTGTTCCTGTGTGACCTGTGCTGGATTGTATGGTCCTGCTCTGGCAGGGGGGTTGGGCTCGAAGATCTTCAAGGTCCCTTCCAGTGCCTGACACCCTGTGACCCTGTAACTCACAAAAAGCTTTCCAGCTCTCAGTTACATTTGTAATAAGTGTGGATGTGGCTAGGAACTGCAGGCTGGGAGGCTATCTTCTGGGTACTCTCAACTTTTTCAGGAATGTAACAAATGTATTGGCTTCCTCCCTGTGTAACATACTGAAAGTGTAAAAATGCCCAAGCTGCTTAAGATCGGATGGAACCTTTTCACAACAGGAGAAATTAGATCCTGTTTTCCTGATCTCTTCTTACTTATCCACACAAATACCTGGAAAACTTAAACATCCAACCTCCCCTCAAGCCTGCAAACATAGCTAGGGATTGTCTGCACAGAAGAATGTGTCCAATTGCAGTCTTATTCTGGGGACAGAAGTAGGAGGAAAAGCATGTAGATTAAACAAATCTGGCTACAAACTTTCCCCAGTAACCAGATGGGAAGCCTCCAGCTAGAGCACTTTGATAGAGGAAAACAAACAAACAAACAAACAAAAATGACAATTAACCAATCAAACATTTAAACCACTACTTATTGTGTTGTGAGTTTTAAAGACAATGGAATGCAGCAGCAGCATGAAAACCTCACAGGCAGCAATGTTAAATGTATTTACTGGTGTCATTTAGCATTATGTAAAGTTAAACATATTGTCTGTAATGATTAGTCATATTCACTGATTACTTCTCTCGTTAACTAATATACTATACCTGTAGGTTCATACATGGCTGGCTAGCATGAATACATTGAAATACAGTCACTCCTTATTAAAGCCTTCAATGGCATCATCCTCATTAGTACTTAGCTGTTATTAATTGTGTGAAGTGGCCCAAGTGAGTGTTCTCTACCTACTGAACTACCTTCCCTCCTGGCTTAGGTACACGTTTAGCTCACGAGGTTTTGCAGGTGATCGTGTGGTGTTACCCATCTTACAAAAAAAATGTTTTCTCCAGTTCACATTACTGATCCCACTTCAGAATCTGACCAAAACAAATGTTTTTCTGTTATAGATGCGAGCAAGACAGTGGTCATGACAGTGGGAGTGAGGATGCCTTCTTTGACTCATCACAGCCTTTCACACTGGTCACTTTAGGCATGAAGAAATTATTTATACCGATGACACCTGCTGTCCCCAAGGATCCAGTGAGCAGAATCCTTCCTATGCCATCACGCTTGGGCATCTGCCTTGACTGTGACAAGGGCAAGCTGGGGTTTTATGACGCAGGCTGTATGAAATGCCTCTTTGAGTGTGAGGTGGATTGCTCTGGTGTAATGTACCCAGCATTTGCCTTAATGGGTGGTGCAGCAGTTCAACTTGAGGAAGCTGTCACAGCAAAGTATGGGGAGTACCATAATGACATCTAGTGCAGCAGTCTCTTCCCATTGCTATTCTGAGATCAAAAATGAGAGCAGAAGAATTCTGCTTTTGTTTTCAGTCCTGATTAGTTACATTCTACCTAAGTGTTGCTCACAAGCCTCTGGTCTGCGCTTTTTGTAAAAAAAGTGGTCCAGACACTCCCCACACCAGTGGGAAATGTTCTTCCAGGAACTCTTTCTTTTCATTTGAAAGATGTGGTGATGCTGTTCTCCACAGACTTTCTTCCCAGGGGAGCAGGGAAGAAGTTTGACTAGCAACCAGAATTAGTCTTCAGGGGTAGAAATCTGCCTTTTATTCTAACTTAAATCCATACATTGTCAGTTTTGTGTTTAATAATGTGAAAGCTGACAGCATCAGATTGCCATTCTTCTTTTAAGGAATATGGCTAAATGCCTCTGAGGGGTCAAATACTTTCCAACTAACCCCTGAGCACCAGGGGTTGGGCCTTTCAGCATGAATTAACATTTGCAAAAATACAGTACAAAGCAGGGAGAAATCCAAACTGCAGCTGAATGTTTAGGCTGTATCTGGAAAGAGGAAAGTAAATTAGAATCTGATTGCATGTCATATAACTTTAATGTGACTGTAAGCTAAAACTCTTTAATTCTGACACCTGGTGTCATATAGTTGATGGCATGATGGTAAGTTTCTTTACTTCTCCAGGTTTTTACTATAGGCTATATAAAATATATAAAGTGCAATTCTACCTTAAACATGAGACTTTAGAGTCCAAAATTGGAAGTGTTTGCATGTGTGAGTAATAGTACCTGGTATTTAGGCAAAAATAAATTAATTATTGACATAAGTAATAATATATGAACTTAAAAATCAGGTATTTTCTTTTAATACTTGTTTCTATATGTTAATTTTTTTTTCTTAAGAATGTTAAAAATGCACTGATTATGTTTTGAGACTCAATTTCTGCCTTAAAGGATGTCTCCCTTCAAATTCCTGTTCCTCTCATGTTAAAAGCTATATATCACATAGTAGGTTTTCATAGAAGCATAGAACCACAGAATGAGTTGGGTTGGAAGGGACATTTAAAGATCATCTAGTCCAACCCCCCTGCCATGGGAAGGGGACATCTTTCATTAGACCAGGTTGCTCAGAGCTCCGTCTGGCCTGAAGTTGAACAATTCCAGGGATAGGACTTCCACATCTTCTTTGGGCAATCTGTTCTAGGGTCTCACCACCCTCATCATGAGAAATCTCTTCCTCATATCTAATCTAAATCTACCCTTTTTCAGTTTAAGATCATTGTCCCTTGTCCTGTCTACTGACCTTATTAAAAAGTCTCTCTCCATCTTTCTTTTAAGCTCCCCTTGTATGTTAAAAGGCAGCAATGAAGATTTCCTGGAGCCCTCTCTTCTCAAGGCTGAACAACCCCAACTGTCTCAGCCTTTCCTTACAGAAGAGGTGTTCCAGCCCTCTGATAATCTTTGTGGCCTTCCTCTGGACTTGCTCTGTGCTGGGGGCTCTAGAGCTGGATGCAATACTCTGGGGGTGGGGGTGTCTCAGGAGAGCAGAGTGGGAGAATCACCTCCCTTGCCCTGCTGAGCACCCAGCAGCCTTCAAGTGCACATTACTGGTTCATGTCCCATTTTTCATCCATTAGGATCCCCAAGTCTTTCTCTGCAGGACTGCTGTCCATCCGTCAGTCTCCAATTGGTACTGAAGATTGCCCAGACCAAGTGCAGGACCTTGTGCTTGGCCTTGGCAAACCTCTTGAGGTTCACACAGGCCCACTCCTCAAGCTTGTCAAGGTCCCTCTGGATGGCACCCCTTCCCTCTAGCAAATGAACTGCTCAGCGTGGTGTAATCTGCAAACTGAGTGTGCCTTCAATTCCATTGTCTATGTTGTTAATGGAGATACTAAATAATCTTGGTGCCAGTACAGACATCTGAGGGACACCACTTGTTACTGGGTTCCACCTGGGCATTGAGCTAGTGACTATAACTCTTTGGGTGTGGCCATCCAGCCAATTCCTTCCTGCATTGAACAGTTCATTCATCAAACCTATCTCTCAAATTTAGAGGTCAGAATGTTTATGGGGATATCAAAGGCCTTACACAAGTCCAGGTATATGACACCTGTAGCTCTTTCTTTGTATACCGATGCAGTCCCTCCATCACAGAAGGCCACTGAGTTCAGGCACAATTTGCCTTTGGTCAACCCATGATGTGTGTCTCTAATCAACTCTGTGTGTTCCATAGGTTTTGACATATCTTCCAAGAGGATCTATTACACGATCTTACGGGGCATGGAGGTGGACTGCATCTGTTTATAGAAATAGAAATAAAAATATTTGGGTACTTGCACTGTTAACTTCTGTTATGGAAGAATAAGGATCTAAAGTGAAGGTTGTTTCTAATACATACTTGGTGCTTTCTAATTTGGGGATATGCTTTATAATTTGGGGATAGTGTTGCATCTTGATGAATGTGTGTGAAGTATGCTTACTAGGTACATGTATAAAGCTGTAGAGCTATGAAATGGGAGCTGAAAATCACAATACACGTAAATGAATGTAGGTTGTAATGCAAAATCTTTGTGTGTTTTGCTGTCTGAACTGTCTTACTGAGCTGACCTGGAGTCCACCTCTCCCAGTGTCCTCTCTCCTAAGCCTGTCAGGTAGCCGTTGTCAGAAGAAATTGGCAGAAATCTATTGATCCTTCCACTTTATTTTTTCCCCTCAGTCATTTATTAAACATAATTAGCTAGTCAAGCACGGAAAATTTTTATATGTTAGTATGCTCTGTTGAGTACATGACTCATGTTCTTGTGTGTGTCAGCCCAGTAGTCAAACAGATGCAGAAGGCAGGATTCTCTCTTCAGTAGCTCTGACTTCTGCCATTGTATTATCACCAGCTGTCTGTTCATCTATCAAACCTAATATCATCTGAAAGTTATAGATTATAGCGTTAAACTTTCTGGTTTGTTGTTCCCACACCAAATCGCCTTCCACAGACAAATGTATCATTTTTCATTTCTCTTTTTCAGAAACTGGTCTAAATTTGAGGGTTTATGTCACAGTTAGCACTCTACAGTTTCACATTTGGATTCTTCATAATCATCTGGACTGCTATCACTAGACTTTAGCCTTTTGTTACCTTATTCATAAGATGAACCTGAAATAGGAAGACTCACCTTTAAAAAAAAATAAATAAAAAAAATTACTGGTTTGACAATATAAAAGTAAGAACATATAACTTCAGGCTTTTTTTTTCTACTCTAGTTTTATCTTACATTCATTTAAGATGTGCTCTGCTATGCAATTACTTATTCCACTGGACAGAGACTGACACTACTTTAAACATTTATCTACCTTTTGTTATGTCTGTTTGTATTTATGTCATTCTGAGTTTAAAAATTGATTTGGCTTTTGGTGTTACTTGAATACTTATAATGCATTCATTACAATATTCTATGGTGCTTACTCCAGCTTATTAAATAAAAAAAATGCACTGTCAGAGGCACTGACAACACAGATTTTTTTTTCACTACAATTACCTTTCAGAAATACAGTTCAGCATTACTTGCCTATCCAGATACTTATTTTTCCAGATTCTTCCTATGAAACAGCACTTTACAATGTAGACTAAGCTAAGAATGGTGTGGTATTTGTTTGGATCTTTGTGCAATATAGCTGTCTGGTGACTACTGTGTGATTTGCAAAGCTTTGTGCAGGTGTGAATCATGTAGACACTTTTTAGGTATCTAAAGCTTTAACAGAAAGGCCTTGTTTAAAAATATTCTGAAATGTAAAAGTGATGTCTCCTTTTTTTTTTTTTAATAAAAGTTGAAAATATAGTTGCTTTGTCATTCACATCATTACATCCCAGTTCTGAAGTACCCTTGTTGAAATGGTATTTGTTACAATAGATGACAGCAGGTGACTTGTGAGGAGAAAGCACTGCTTTTGGTTCTCATCTGCCCATATGTCAGTATCTCTTATTTTAGGAGGACTAAAGAGTCTAGTTTGAACTAACTGCCCCAGCAGGCTTTTACTTAAGATCCTGATCTTGGGAACTTGGCTGCCTGAGGCTCCTTCTCCAGGCAAGGGAGTAAAATGCATCTCCAGAAGGAACTTGGCCTTTGTGCATTTTCGGGTGAATCTACCCCTTCCTTAATGGAGGAAGCAGATGGTGCTTAGCTCTCCAAACTGAGCAGCCTAGCCCAGAGACCTAGCTTAGGTTGGATGGACCTGCCTTGCTCTGCAGTTCTGAAAGCTGGTGCCACTGCTTAAATCTACATCTCTTTGAAAAATTAATCAATGGAGCTGCTTTCAGGATGTTTTAAATTCCAGCTTCTGATGGTTGCTGCTTTTGGGCCTGCTGTGTGCACGCCTGCGGGCGCTGGAGGCTTTATTCACAGAGCATGTCCTGTGAGTTGTGCTAGTGTGGCTAAAGCAGGCACACCATCAATGTATGTACGTGTATACTTGAGGAGAGACAGGCTGATGCTCCCAGGAAAGCGACAGTATTGAAACCAAGTGCTGTATTCTACTGAATTTTCTCAACTTTCTGATTTGACTGCCATCCTCAAGTGTGTAATTCAAAGTTATAAATGACAAGTTTGTTTATTGCTTGAAGCTGAGTAAAACTTAGAGACAAAACTTTGGCAGAGGAAGCACTTGAAAAGGGCTTGGGCTGAAGAGTATTCTTGGTGCCACATCAGCAAATGAATGCAGAGCTGACTGGCACTTCCTGACATGCTTGCCATCGGGAAAAGAGTGAGGTGGGGCCTGGTGTCTGACTCGGCTCCTCTTCAGTAACAGCTTTCTGAAAGCTTTTTTTGAGGTTTGGAAAAAGAAACCATGTATCTGTATGAGAGAGAACCTCAGTTTGCACTGGAGTCTCAGATTAGAAAGAAGCAGCTTAGACTTGGCCTGAAGGATATTTCTAGCTCATTGGCAAAATAATGAGGCTTTTTGTGTATTTATTGCCCAACTATAAACATTGCACTGGGCAAATGCAACTTATCATGAAAGGAGCCGTTTGTTTTAGCAAGCTTGTGTGGCTTGACAGGCTTAGTCCTTTTCTTAACTCTTTTATTCCTCCTGCTTCCTCTCTTCTGTAAGACATTTGTAAGGGAGAGATGGAAAGCTCAAACACTACAAAAAATGTTGCTCTTAAATTTTATCTTTTCCTCTCTGTTTATTAAATTCTGCCTTTCTTGCTCCACTGCACCCATACCAGCTCAGCTTTGTTGCAGTTACTCAATTTTCTGCTCTTCTCTTGGTTCTGGAAATAACTATAGCAGCAGTATCCTCTGCTCCTCCATAAAATGTAACTGATGTAGGAAGGAGGGAAAAAAAAAAAAAAAAGAGCTATCAAACAGAATCACAGAATTGCTCAGGTTGGAAAACACCTTCAAGATCATAGAGTCCAACCTCAACCTAACCCTGCTACCCTAACTCTTAACAACCCACTGCTAAACCATGGTCCCCAAGCACCACATCCAAATGATTTTTAAACATATTCAGGAATAGTGACTCAACTGTTTCCCTGGGGAGCTTGTTCCAGTGCTCAACAACCCTTTCTGTAAAGAAGTTTTTCCTGATATCCAACCTAAATTTGTCCGGGCACAACTTGAGGCCATTTCCCCTTCTCCTGTCACTATGTATCAGAAGGAGATGGAGAGAAAGCACCCTAGGCAGATAGAGTACATGTACAGTCCACAGCACAACTTGGCATGGTGTCCAGAAAGGGCCATTTCTGGCATTGGTAACCCACTGTGACCTGGTAAGCTAAAACATGGAAGTTGAGTGCCTTCCTTCCAGTTCCTTCCTATATGGCATAATGGGCAAATGACTTTGTTTCTGCCTGAGCTTAAGTAAAAAGACTGTATTTGTCCCCTGTCGATGTCAGTTGATTTATACGTTGTCCATCTCCAACAAAACACTTGTCCTTTCTTAAAAAGAGATCTGCAGTATGACTTTTAAGAGTAGAATTTATATTAATGCAGATTAAATGTCGCCATACTTAGTTATATAGGATTGCCACAAAGCCACCATAACTAAACCAGCAGAATGAAAAAATTGCCTCTAAGAAATAATCTCATAAATATTTCTCCAAAACAAAACTAATCAATGAATGGAGATCAAAAATTACTGCAAGGTGACAAAGGATGGTTCTTTCCTATGCATCTGGAGGTGTATGGGGTGAAGGCACTGTTTACTGTGAGGCAGAAGGATCTGGGCCAGTGTTGGTGGTGCACCTCCTGTACACATGAAAACTAAGCCAGCAGAAGATGTGAAGGTGTGACAGTGCACCCCAGTGGAGCTGGCAGGATAATTTTTTCTCACTGAACCTGGAGACACCACTAACAGTTGTCATTTCTCTCACTGCTGTTTCTTGGGATTTAAAAGAGGACTGGAGTTGGGAATGATGTTGGGGGACACCTTTCAAGACCAATTCCTGCATCTCTGTCCTCACAAAAATACTCGTAGCTACATCCACAGGACATTCATGTGAGATCTGGATCCCACCCCAGCATCTCCCAGCTAGAAAGCTTTCATCACTGACCATCCAGTAGCTAACTGGAAAAGGAATCTGGTTTTGCACAGTCATTCCAGACTTCCACTGAATTTGTCACTTCTTCCCTCTGTAGAAGGTGTTATGTATCGTGAAACCCCCTCAGGATATTCATTCATGTGTAAATTCATTCATGCTGTTTTTTATTACAACTTTTTCCTGCCTCACAGGGGAAAAGGCAAACCCTTACACAAAGGAAATCTAGATCGAATTTTAAGAGTCCATTTTACAGAACTACTGAGACAGAAAAATAAGGATGAAGAAGGCTAAGATTGGGACTTGTTATGAGAGAAAGAGCCACGTATAGTACCAGGTTTGCACTAATTTATTTCAGAGCACTTAGTCTCTTTCAGACATAAAAAAATATGAAAAAAAAAACAAACCCCAAAATTTTCAAGATTAGCAAGGAAACAATGTACTGGTAAGACTTCTTTCTATAAATCCTATTTCTTTTCTAAATATCTCAATTCACTTCTAATTCGCAGGTTGTGTTTTTTAACTTTGCACAGCTTGCATTCTGTCAGGCTCCATGGAGACTGGCTGGCATCACCTGAGCCCCATACATGAGACAGCACCTAGCAGTCACAGCACTCAGACTGGTGCATTACTCCTGTAGTCAAAGGGCAATACCACAGGACATACAAATTTGCAGTGTAAATATATTCAAAAGTATTTAACATGAGTTTATCTTCCAGCACCCTTTTTTATACCTTGAAGTGAGAGCAGACAGTACAACAGGGCAAATGGGCTGGGGGGTGGGGGGGGCATTCCTCAGGGAATGTTTTCTGTTGGGCCCTAGGTGCCAGTTTTGGAGATAAGTAAGCAGATTTGGGTATGTGATAGGCTTCACTTTAATTGACTTTCTAGTGTCTCCCCCTTTATTTAGTTGTTCCCTCTCAGGTTCTCCTATCTAGCTAGCTGTTGGATTTCTAGTGTTAATATAAACAGAAGATTTTTTTTTTTAAAGAAGCAGTGCAAAGAACATCCCCGGAGACCACATATTCACTTGTATGGTTATTACATATTGTACAGAGGAAATATTAAAGTTCACTTGTTTATAGTATTGACATGCTGCCCATTTTAGTTTTGTCCTGGCTTAAGTGAGAACAGAACTAATTCTGTTCAGTGATTTTACTGTTCAGTTTTTCTGACTAACTGCACTGTCTGAAGTTGGCAGCCTGTTTTCACAGACAGTGTCTGCTGCTGGCAGTGACAACAGCCCATGGTTAGAGTTACTGCCAAGGGTTGGTGTGCAGACCAAGGCCACTGCTGGATCTTGTGCACCACATTGGAGGGTGCAGACAGTGAAAAGCTGCACCTGCAGGGAGGAGTGGACAGGGCAGGTGACCCCAAACTGACCAGTGAGGGATTCCAGCCCATATATGACATACTTGGTATAAAGTTGAGGGATCACAAGGGTCTTGCTCCACTTTGCTTGGCTCTGCTCAGCGCAGCTTGGGTCCTCTTCCAGTTTCTTCTTATGGCATCAGAGGAAGACGCCATCCATTCTGCCTTCAATCCTGATCTGTATTTGTCAGGGAGGTTTAGGTTAGATATTCAGAAGAACTTCCTCACAGAAAGGGTGATTAGACACTGGAAGGGACTGCCCAGGGTGGTGGTGGAGTCGCCATCCCTGGAGGTCTTCAAAATAAGATTGGATGTGGCACTTAGTGACGTGGTCTAACTGATGTCATGATGTTGGGTCATAGGCTGGACATGATGATCTTGGAGGTCTATTCCAGCCTCAGAAACTCTGTGATTCTGTCATTCCTGAAGCTGGTATCAGAACCCAGCTCCTGCACACAGCTCCAATCCACTGCGGTGCCCAGTCTGGGACTCTCCTGGCTCCTGCTCCACAGCATCAGTGGTGATGGTGACATAAGTGCCATGGGGAGTGTTGGGTTCAATACAGTTTTTCTATATATTTTTATATATCCCATTTTTATTATTATTATTTTCATTTTCATTAAAGCTGCTCTAGTTTGTTTTTCTAACCACTCAGTCTCCCTTATTCCCTTTCTCTTCCCCTTTGGGGAGGGAGGGGGATTAAAAGAGAGCATCTGTTATAGGTCTATCAGACTGCCCTGACCCTAAACCATGACAAGTATTTTATTATTTACAACATTTAAAACAAACCACAAAACCTAAACAGAGTTTATGAGATTAACTTTTAACTTTAAAAGGGCCTATCACTACTGTTTTTAAAAGTGTATTTCATATTGTTTAAGAAATACTAATTTCTTACTAATGTTGTGGTTCAGGTCCAACAGTTAACCATGCCTGTTTTCTTTTCAAAGAGGGGGCAACAGCAGTGAGCATTGACACTAACTTGCAGCTCAAACTGTTGCTGCAGTATTATGCCACCCCTCAACTCCTACTCCTGGTCACTTGTGGGAGATCTTTCCTCACAGGACCTCTAGCTCCAGGTTCATCCCCCTAAGGCCAATTGCATGTGTTGGTGAGACTAGAGCATGTAGCAGGGCAGAAAGGAATAAATGTTGAAATATTTTGAAATGCATAATAAAAACATATTGACTGATAAGTAGAAATTAAAATAGTTAGTAGAGGTGGGCTATGTGCTTTCGCAGCAGCAGCTGGCAGCATTTCCTGGGAGACAGGCTGAGAGCCTTCTTTGTTCTGTTCATGTATAGTCAATGTGTGCTTTGCTTTATACAATCTGCAGTCACACAAATGCCCCTTTACTTCTCAAGGGAAAGTCACAAGATTTAAGATTGTGTGAAGTGCTCTTTGACATAAGACCAAACCAGGCTTTAGTATATTTTCTAATGCTACTGGTAGCATTGGGCTGTCCTCCACAGAACATATAATAAATGCAAAGTCACCGGGGCTGACTGCTTTGAAGTGAATATGGGAAATGGTTCTTCGCCTTTGAAATGCAAACCTCTCAGTGAAGTTACTGGCCCAGTCCCTGACATTCCCTTTGATATGGCACATACAATTCAAATGAATGCTAGAGAGTGACAAACAAAAGGCTTCGAGAAGCAAAGGACCAGAGCAAACATATTCGTGCTTTCCACAGCTGTTATGGTAATCAATACTCAGCCTGTGGAAATAGAGTTCAACAAGTAGATCTGCAGAGACCAACTTGTTGGAAATTACATTAAAAGTTTGCACCTCCCAAGTGTGACTCAGTGGGTGATTTTACTGTGTTTCACTGTTGAGATCAATATTGCTCACATTTGCAATGTGTTTGTAACAAGAAATTTAGGTTTGGCTTTGCCAACTTCAACACAGATTGTTTAGAAATCTGCTAGAAGTTTTTGAGCTGTCATGAGGGTGAAGTGTGATTTAAGAAGGACGTTCTTTATGAAAAAGATTTCTTAGTCACTGGTTGACAGTTGTTCCTGTTGTGGATTTAGCAAAATGTTAATTTCTTACACTTGGTTATTTTAAAATGATGTAAAATTTGTTTTCCCTCTTGTTCCATTATGTGCTGATGATACCAAAAGGAAAACCAAAGTCTATTGAGAAAACAACAACAACTTTTTCTAATTTCAAAACAAAACTAAATTTTATTAAAAAAAAAAAAAGGAGTTAAAAGTCTAACAACTGACCCCAATATCTTGTTGGTTGCAACTTACCAAAATGAGACAATACTAAGTAGATGTCTGATGCAGGCGTAATTATTTATCCTTTTCAGTGCAGACAGGTTTTTAAGCATGCTCTTTAACCCAGCATAGCTATTTTTATGGTCTGGATTTATCCACTTTACAAAGCAAGATTAGGTTTCATTTATACCTGTTTACATCTCGTGAATAAGCCAAAACATGTTCAGCCCCAAATTGGTTGAAGTCATCAAGTGGGCTTTGTCCCAAGTCTTGCTGACACAAATAAGAAATCAGAGGAAAACAGGTCTAAGTCAAGATGCTGTGAAAGAAAAAAAAGATATGAAAATACATTTTGCAGAAAATTTAGGAAGTGTTATAACCTTGTCATACAGGAGCCTCCCAATTTTTAGTTGTCTCTTCCATAATTGAGGTATTTACCAGAACATTTTTATCTCTCTGCCCTTCACCTTCTTATAGTAGGTTTAGTCTAAATGCTCACAAAGTATTGTGTATGACATAAATAGTGGCAGAACTATTTAACAGATCATTAATGTTGTTTTGTTTAACACCTGGGGCTTTCTATCTTATCAAAATGGTAAGACCACAATATTGCAAATTATCAAACTATTTCTTGAAGAGAAGGAAAACGCTGTTCTATACCATGATTAACAAGCTCTGATTTGATCCTTGGGTAGTTGTCATTTAACACAGTTAAGGTTAAGTAGCTTCAGATTCTTTAAGGAGCCTCAATCAGAAAATAATAATCTTTCTCATTCTGAAACGTAGCTAATCCTCTTCAGGAAAGATAGCTGCCCTGTATTTAACAGTGTAGTCTACCGAAAAAACAATGGCTGATCATTTGCTTTTGCAAAACATCTTCCATACAACAAAGTTATCAAAGACACAGCCAAGCAAATGGAATAAAAGCAGCTTTGAGAAAGTAATTCAAATCCATCCTGCTTGCACTAGCTTCAAGGCCTCATCACAGCATTTCAGTAACTTCATAAATTCCAGAACAAACCCTGAAAGGGGTCAAGAACAATTCATTTCCTAGTGGACTTCCCTGACGCTAAACCTTGACAAACTCCAAATTAGCTTTCTTCTGGAGGGATGCAAGTGTCTGTCCACGTGGATGTTACAGAATGATGATGATCTTTACTTAACAATAGCCATGATCTATAGCACATTGAAAAGAAAAGGTGAAACACAGGAAATTCTACTTCAACATGAGGAAAAACGTTTTCACGGTGAGAGTGACAGAGAACAGGCTGCCCTGAGAGGTTGTGGAGTCTCCTTTTCTAGAGACTTTCAAGCCCTGCCTGGATCTGTTCCTGTGTGGCCTGCCCTGGTTCTTCCTGTGCTGGCAGGGGGGTTGGACTCGATGATCTTGAGAGGTGTCTTCCAATCCCTACCATTCTATGAAACCTAGATTCCTGCAAAGAAATAGTCTTAGACTTCCTCATGTTCCAAAAATCTCTGCTGTTTCCCTCCTGACTCACTTGCATGTTTTTTACACACAGTGATGTCAGGTGGCTGGACTATTAGCCTCTGAGATCACAGCTTTGGGCAATTGGCACGATCATCTCTTCTTCTACTTAAACACTTAGATTCTGTTTGGAATAAGTATTTTTTCAGCTGAAAAGCCAGATTTCTCTGGCACTGTGCAGTCTGCAGACTTTCCCCTGGCACAGCGGGTTGTCAGCTGAGGGACACCATTGGGATAAGGTTGCTGCCACATTTCAGCTCACCCAGTGCCCTACCCCGACTCTGATGCCACCTGAAGATCCAGAAGGCGGCTGTGGATTTATGCTGAGAAGCAACTGAGGTTTAGATTTGTCTCCTTTTTGTTTGATCTGATTACAGACCATAATACCATAAAGAAAAATCTAATTAGTTCATGTAAAAGGCTTAAGGAATATGCATTTCTACTCAGGTTAAACTGATAGTTAAGGGGGCTGGGATAAAAAAAGGGCAAGTTGAAAGTAGGATGCTTGCTTAAGTTTGAAACCTGTAGCTACAATCTTACACTGCAGTGTTCAAAGTCAGTTACTGAATTGCTGCAGGTGGTAAAGGTATAGATGTATTAATTTGTGATGTATGGATAGAGGAAGCTCTCTCTTAGGGTATATTTCAATGCAAGCAAATATAAATTATCTACTATAAAGTCCAGGCATTTCTAAATGTCAGTGAGGGAAAAAATGAAAAAATATATAGAAGACTGAAGGCTAGCAATACATGAATAGTCTGTTCCCTGGGGTATCTATTCTCAAGGATCCACAGTGACAATCATTTAAGAACTCTGCGGCTTCAAAGCATAAGATATTTGCCTTAACCTCCTCTTTGGCATGTCTGGCCATCCATTTGAGATTGGTAGTTTGTTTTAGGAATGTGACCCTCCCTATGACTTTGGAGTCTTGTGAGCAAAGCATGTATATATAAATGTGGCCCAAAATGGAATTTGCTGAAGAACATCCAAATTAAAATCCTGACATACAGAGACAGCTTTTCAAAATTCTGATTGAAGACATCCAGCCAAAGTCTCGGAAAACCCAGTGGCAGGTGTGTAAGCATTGCAGGAGGTGCTGTCTAGCACCAAGGTGAGGCAGCCCGATCTATCAACACAAAGAAGCCGCCATAAACTCAACAGAAAAATTTCGCACAGCACCTTGCCTTGTTTTCCCGCCTGGCTTTCTCGAAAGCATCCGCCGGGCCGACCTTCCCGCCCGATTCCTGGT
>JANHFX010017552.1:0-16988 GCA_027560015.1 Chloroceryle amazona | reverse complement strand
GTCGTGCGAGCCTGTGACGGCGGCCTCTGCGGCAGCTGTGCTCCCACCGGCCCTCAGCCCTCAGTCGCGCCTTTTCTCAGGGGCTGGAGCCGTCCCGCTATTGATTTCTTCCAGCGGCACAGGTTTTTTAGGAGTAGCTGGATGTTAACCTGGTTGTTCTTGGGAGTGGCTGTAGAACAGCTGGGGTTTGCAGGCCTCCGAAGCCTTGTCGATGATGGGGAGTGTTTGTGTAAAGTTAGGGGGAAAAGTGTGTAAGCTATGTGGAAGTTCCTCAGGGGTGTTTTGTGTAGATCTAAGGTTTTGAGAAATTGGAAGTTGGTGTTCGTTTGATTGTTTGGTTGTGCGTGGGATTTTTTTGGGGGGGGGGTTGGTTGTTTTTTTTCCCTGTAGTGTGTATTGTTCCTAAATTATCATTTGCCACTTTTTACCTACTAGGGTAGAATTGCCTATTTAAATAAATATGTGAACTGGTGGTGAGTACAGAATGCTGAGCATGTTTTATGTGTGGTTTTCAGTGATTTAGAAAATGCCCTCACTGCTGAACTACTTCAAAAATACTGTTTGTATCACTGATGAATTTTAAAATCTCTCAGAGCATTCTTTTGCAGATACTCAGGTTTACTTTGCTCATTTTATTCCCATATTTTCTAATAAAAATTGGGGGCTATTTATTATGGTGTTTTTAAGGCATATTTTCCAATTGTGTTCTCCAGTTGATCGGTAGCACAGTGTGGTATAACTGCAAAATATATAGGGGTGCTTTATGGGTTTCTTTTTTGATGCAGTGATAAATACTAACATCCCAAAGTCCAGCAGACCTGTTGACTTCAGTTAATGAGAGGGCGCATTTTTAAATTGAGGGTATGTTTCCCGGTCAGTGTGACAACGTCAATTGTAATGCTCAGTTATTCCATCATCCTTGTTGAGATTTTAGCACTTTGCTTTGTAATAAGACAGTGTATGAAAGTTGTGTTGTTATTATGTTGCCATGGCTAGAGAATTTCATCTAGGGTCCTATATGGAAAAAGTATTTCTCCACTTGAAATTTCGGACTCAAATTCAACTTATGAAAATCATGATTGTTATTTAACACAGGTTTTGTTCTTTGTGTTCTTTTTCAAATTGGTAGACAACTGATGGAACATTCCACTAGGAAGACTAAAACTGTTCTTACAGGGTAGTTTGCTCAAATTAGACTGAGATCCATACAAAACAAATCTGTCAACCAACAGTGACTGGCAGCACTTGAGAACTCCTGAATGATTAATTGAGGTAACTCAGAAAAAAAAATTGTCCAAAAAAATGGTGTGGGGCAGGGAGGGCTTCTTACTGCACAAAGCTGTTAACTGTTTGGGTTGACATTAGGAAATGCAAGATTATGACAGCTTGATACTGTGCCCTAAACCATAGGTTTTTTTATTGCCAACGGTCTGTGATGAATCATGTGCAGTTAATAGTCCTGTGGTAGACAAATTGGCATAAGAGGGGAAAACAAGGAAAGAAGAAAAGGGGAAGGGAGTGCTGTTGTTTGGTGTCACAATCTTGCTGTTCAACGGTAAGCTGATTTTAGGGCAGCAAAGCATGAGAAAGGGGAAAAATGATCTGCTGAATTCTTACAGGGCAGACACAAATACTAGTAATATTCACAGGACTGTGAAGTGATTTGTGGAAACTTTGCAGGTGAAAAAGTGTTTGGGGAATTCTGTAGCTTCTTAATTTTTTGTATAAAGATGGATGATACCATCTCTTTCACAGTGACATGGGGTGGTTTGTAGAATAGCAGCAGTGAGGAAGAGGGAGAGGGTAACAGAAGTGTTCAACTTTATCCCTCGTGGATTGTAAGGAGCGTCTGAAGGGTGCAGAAGCACAGATGCGAAAGCTTGACAGCCGTATGTACACATACAGTAAAACATAACAAATGTGTCCTTAAGGGGAGGAACAAAAAAACAGCCCGTCTCTTAACTGCCAGTCTGAACTTGATAAATTTGTGCCATTTTATCAGTATAGTTCACCTGAAGAACATTTCTCTCATGGATGCAATTATAACATTGATATTGTTTGCTCATATAGATTACTTTGCAGAACAGGACAGTCTTGAGTTGATAGAGGTGGCTTTTATCAACTTAAAACTGCATGCAGAGGGCTTTTACCCTTAAAATAACGACTTTTATGTTGCTTTATAAGCAACAGAATTGACAGCTAAGACGTCAGGGCTTAGATAGGGGTGTTTGAGTGTCTCATGTTAAACCATTTATCTTCCCAGGAACTTTTCAGTGGCTACCAATAGTTAATTATAACTTACTTCCCCCCTATTTTTGTATTTTATTTTGTGAGTGAAGCCTTTGAAGCTTTTTACTTCTATAAGATTTCTTTTAGTGCTTTCCTTCCCCTAACCTTCTTTGTTTCTGTGTAGGCCTTGGAGGGAAAACGTTAAGACTTTACATTTCACAATCAGTTCTGTTAAGCAGCTATGGAAATAGAAAAGGAGCACATTTATATTACCCCAACAGGTAAGTAACATGCTCAGTATTTTTTTACTTAGAATTGCTTAGCTGACCTGAAGTGTTCTCTGGAGAAAAGTTGTGTTACCCATTAGTCTTTTTTTAGCAGAACTGTTTGTTTTTTTCTTTTTTTTTTTATTTTTAAAAAGTCATCAAAAATTGACAGATTTTTTTTTTCCAGTTATAGCAGGATATAAATGCAGGATACTATCCTGCTCAATTACTTTTATTTTCAAAATCTGTTAAAATAATAAAGTTAACTTTTCATTAACTTACTAAATAATAGTGACTTTGGACTCCTTATCACCTGCCTTCCAGTACTGCTGGTGTAAAGAAAATAATAAGCCCAGAAGTAAAATGTGGAGGTGCATTTGAGAGGTACAGATTTTATGTAACTGTTTAGCTTAAAATTAGAGAAAACAAATGATTAAAAGCTTGACAAGAAGTGAGCTGGTCTGGGAAAGATGTACCCAGTGTGTGTAAGAAGCCGCCCTGAAATTGACTGGTTTTTTTCCATATCACAAATGTGGTTTATGATGCTTACTCAAGGTAACACAATTTCATGTTGTCTTCTGTCTTGCAAAAGTTGTGATGATCTGCACCGACCTTTTATATGTTTTTGTCAGTTTTAATGAGGGGGAAAAAAAAAGTGTATATGTTAAGATGGTATGTAATGCAACTGAAGTGACAACATGCTCCATATGACCTCTTACTTTAAACTACAATTAGTTTAAAGTAGAAGAAACATCACTTCTCAGCATTTTGGAATTATATTTTGATACTAGGTGGGAAACTGCTAGATACCTAAATTGACCTAATTTGGTCAAATTAAATTTGTGTGGAGGTAAGTACTTGCTGAAGGCTTTAATTAAGGTAGCACCTTAAAAGCACAAATTCGAAGTGTGCCTGCTAGGCTTAATAGCAGGGTAATAAGATAAATTTGGATAACTTTTTAATATATAGTAGGCGTAGTCTTAAAGCTTATAGAGCACTGTTACTGCTTATATATGTGTATGTACGTGTTATATGATGTAAAAATGAGAAGTTGAAAGAAAGATTGCATCATTTTATATGTACTTGTTATAAAAGCATTAAATTGTAGAAAATTTTGGAAAGCTACTGTATCTGTTTAACCTATTTTTTCAGCTTAACTGTGTAACTAATAGGGGAAGGCTGGTTGGGTGTAGTATTATGGAGATAGAGGCCGCAGCTGGAAGCTGTGGTGTTATATAAAAAAGTAGTTTAGTAATGTCATGAGAAATACTAACTCCTAGGAGCTGGATGTTTACTGTAGAGGATTTCCTTTAGTCTTGAACCTGTGATCATGGTTGTGTAAGGAGGTTGGACTGTAGCCTTCTCGTCTCTTCTTAGTTGTCAGATTCAGGACTGATTTGTGTTAATTGTTGGCCATTTTCTTTGGAAACTGAGAAAGAAGTGATCACTGAAGAATGTAGTTCCTGGACAGCCAGGTTGCAGGTCTAAACTGGAGAAATTAATGTGACAGTGGATGTGAAGAAGAATTTAAATTGATTTGTCTGAGATGATCTAGTTGTGCTGATGGGGTCTCCCTGGGGAATGAGAGGAAGGAAACCTGTTCTGGTTGGTTTTGGTCTCCCCCTCCCCGCCCCCCATAGCTTTATGCAAATCTCTCATTGTTTTATTAAAATGTTAGTCAAACTGAGAAAGCTTGTTGTGGGTAATCTTTTCCTGGATGTAATATGTGCTGTTCTTTATTTTAGTTTGCTGCTAGTATAAAAGGAATGTGTTTGTGGGAATAATAAGTGTAAAGATGAAGTTTAGACTGGAATGGCTGCATTATTGTTCAGTTACAGCATTCACATCTGGGAACACCAGTATCTGAATGTTACTACTTTGATCACAAAGGATGCAGTTGCATCAAACTTTCTTCATTTTGTAGTGTAGTATCCTCTTTGACATGGGTAAATACTTTGAGATCAGAAATGTTTTATTAGTGTACTTTGCTTTCAAAATAATTTTTCATTAACTTGTTTTGAATTGAAAAAATACAGTTCTGAGTAGTACTGCCTAATGAATGTTGCTTATTAGAATGTATTGGAATGGTGAAGTAATACACTCAGCTAAGTTCAAATATGAATTTAAAATGCTCTTCATATTCTAGGTTTATGGCAGTGGACTTTTGTGTGAAGCAGGCTTGGCACAGCTGGAAAAGGAGTTGCTTCTTTGTGCCTTATCATTGCATTTCCTGGGTTTCAGGCTATAGGTTGCTGCTTAGAGATTGTACTGAATCCTGAAGAAAAGGAGGGCTGTGTAACAGCTGAAGCTGTTGCTTTTGGGTGTGTGTTTTCCAGTTTGCAAGGACTCCCAGGGTTCTAACTGAATGTAAATAGGTCCCAGGGTTTGTGGTTATTTTATTTTATTTTTTAATCTTAGAATCATAGAATCACAGAATGTATTGGGTTGGAAGGGACCTCTAAAGATCATCTAGTCCAACCCCCCGCAATAAGTAGGGACACCTCCAACTAGGTCAGGCTGCTCAGAGCCTCTTCAAGCCGGGCCTTGAATGTTTCCAGGCATGGGGCCTCCACCACCTCTCTGGGCAACCTATTCCAGTGATCTATCAGCCTCATATTAAAGAACTTTTTCCTAATGGCTAACCTAAATCTACCGTTTTCTAGCTTAAAGCCATTATCTGATGGGTTAAGAAGGGGAAGAACAACTTACGAAGGTTTTTGCTCATAATGCTCTCAGAAAGACATTCTGCTGAACCATACACAGCTCAGGTGGGGGACATCCTAACTTTGTGAAATAAAAGACTTTAGAGCCAAATTTTAAATCTCATTAGCTTCCAAAAGAGTGAAGTTACTGCACCTTTCAGTGCTCTGAGACATTTACATATCCTTAAGTTGAGAGAGGTTTTTCTTGGCTATGAAACAAGGCCAGTTACCTATTACTTACGATTGTTCTGGGGAATAAACCATGGCCATTTTAGAAACAGTCTTGACAGAAGCTACAGTGAGGGGCAATCCGCAGAGAAAATGAGAGATCATACTGTTTCAAAAGACCTTACTCTATGAGTCTTTGTTACTGAACCCCTCAAATTTTGTATTAAATAATGTTTTTTTTTCCCCATACCTTTAAAAATAAAAGGTAAAATAGCCATGTTCTATTCTTGTAATCTTAGGTCATTGCTTTTTCCAGCTGGTGAGCTATTTTGAAATCCTTTGAATGAGGGGAATGTTGGTTAATGATTTAGGAAATTAATTTCACTTTGGTGACTAGTCTGTTAACATTAGGGAGTTCTTGCAGAATTTACTGTATTGGCAGTTTTGTTTGTTTCTGAATCAAGAGATGAGTGGGTGGAGTGAGAACTAGGCACTTGGATCTTGCACACCAAGGAGTTCAGATAGTTATTGTTTAACAAGGGCGGGGGTTTCTGTGTTTTACCTGTTTATAAATGGTTTATTCATTAGCTTTCCAGCACATGACATATGCTGTGTTTAGTTTGTGGATAGTTTTTGCGTGAATGCCTTATTACTGTGATGTGTAGATGGATCTTAGATACAACATCATTTGTCTTAATGCTGTTGGAAGTGAGTTCTGTTTAATGTTGTAATCCTGCAGTGTGTTTTGGTGTGCTAACATCAAGCTATTTAACAGCCTTTTTTTTTTTTTATCTTTCTGCTTTTTAAGATCTTGAGAATCTAAGTGATGCTCTGTTTTCTGGTGATGAAGAAAATGTAGGCTGTGAGGAGCGAAAGACTGAAATCAATGGAAATTGGATTCCTGCAACTTCAATTACTGAAGCCAAAATAAATGCTAAAGCAAAGAGACGTTTGAGGAAAAATTCTTCAAGAGATTCTGGGAGGGGAGACTCTGTTAGTGACAATGGAGAGACACTGAAGGTTGGAGTTGTACCAACAAGCCCAAAGGGGAAACTCCTGGACAGGCGATCCCGGTCTGGAAAGGGAAGAGGTCTGCCAAAGAAAGGTCGGTGTAGCTTAGTGAAGAGAGTAGCATGATAAAGATTCTGTCCAAAACGTATTCCCCCCACCACTGGGAGTGATTTTCATAAACAACAGTATCTGTGCAGGCATTTGTTTCTTTGTTAGGTAGTAGGTGGCAATAGGAGCTAATAGTAGGTGGCATCCTTATCAAGATATTTTGTATGCATGCCATCAGTTAAGTTCTTTCTTTAAGATTGAGTACCTTTTTCTAGCACATTTAATGCACAAATATGAACCATTTGTAGTTAACAGGACTGTTACTAATACAAACTGAAAGCATGGTTATATTTGAAAGTACAGTTTCACCCTTCAGTAATTCTCGCACAACTTCATACTGCTTCTAGTAGCTTGCTGGAAAGTGGTGAAAAGACTGGCTGCTAAAGTGGTAGTACATCATAGGAATACACCCTTTTCAGCATATATTGTTATAGTCAGGAGCAATGATACATCACTTAAGTGGAAGAATGTTGGGTTGTACTTAGAATTATTCTTTGTAAACTGGTGGTCCTTGCTTACTGTCCCATATTTTGTCAGGTGGAGCAGGGGGTAAAGGAGTTTGGGGAACACCAGGTCAAGTGTATGATGTGGAAGAAGTAGATATTAAGGATCCTAATTACGATGATGACCAGGTAGGCAAATAATTTCTTTGCGAAGATTTTTGTCTCCTTTATCCATTTAATTGCTGTGATGCTTATATTAATGGAAGTTTGACCTTGTGAGTTATGTGAATGCCAGTCTGGCTGTACAAAATGCTAATTTTTATGTTGAGGAATGGATTATTGGCAGCCGGTATAGAAATGTCACTGTAATACTCACAAACCTTAGCTCACGAGCCCTCTTTCTGTACCTGATTATGCAGTGCTTTTTTCCCAGGTGTGGTGTTCACTGTTGGTTCCCTTGGAGGTGAATGTTGCAGTGCTGCTCTGTGTTGCAAACAGGCACCATGCTAAAAGTGCAACACAGACTTTTCCCAGTCAAGAGTTTAGTAGGGCACATTATCCTTTATGGATATTTCCTTTCCCTGTATTCCCAACCCTCCTGATGTCTTATATCTACTTCGTATAACCACTTGAAACTAGTACAAAATTGACAGCCTGGATACTTTGTTTACATGTATTTATCTAGAATATGTTGTGGAAGATTGTACCTTACAGCCAGCCATATTCTTGGGGTGGGGAGAAGTAAAGTTCATTTGGCAAAGGATTCTTTTATTTAAACTACTGAAGAAAGAAAACACTGATTACAAACAGAAGTTATTAGAGTCTCAGAGATCAATACATTTGTGAGACTAAATAAATTCTGTGTAGCACAGAGTGGTGGTGTCCTTTGGGTAGAGGCTGTAGCTGCTGAGAGGATGATAGGTGAGAATATCAAAAACTTCCTCCAGTATTTTTCCCTGCAACTCAACACATTGCATGAACAGAGATAGTGATTAAAAATGAAGCTGATGAATGCATAAAAGAAAGTTTATCAAGGAATGAGTATTCCATGGCACTTCTGTATACTCGGCTTTATTAAGGTTGTAAATGGAGGCTGGTGTGATGGAAGGATAGGCTTTTGGACTTGTGTTTTACTTCTTGATCATGGAAGACTTCTTTCCAATAAGCATTAGTTGGAAAACTTCTTTGTTCAGATTTCTGTGATCTGTAGCATTGCTCTGAATGTTACTTCTATAATCTGTGAGAAGTAGGGAACTGAATTATGGCAGGGAGTTTTGGTCATGATGGAAATCTGCAGTACCAGGTTACAGAGGAGGCATTTACCTCTTTTAACAGAAAATTCAGCCTTTCAGTTGAATTCAGCGAACAGTAAATTCAAAATATAAGCAGCATGACATTTAGCCAGCATTGTCTACACTTTTTAAAGGTAGAAACATAATCTCATGTTTTCTGGCAGAATAGTGACTACTATTAGACTAAAGCATTAAGGGTTTGGAAGAATACATGTTAATGCTGTTGGCCCTGCATAAGATATAAGAAGAGACGGTACTGTTTACAAAATAGTATATTTTTTTGTTGTCTTTCAAAACAGGAGAACTGTGTCTATGAAACAGTAGTTTTACCTCTGGATGAAAGAGCATTTGAAAAGACTTTAACACCAATCATCCAGGAGTATTTTGAACATGGAGATACTAACGAAGTTTCGGTATGTCACGTGCCTTTTTGCTTTTTCATTTTAGGTGGCAAACCTGCAGTGTACAAAGGAATCCAACTGCTAGCTATAAATGAGTGTATAGAGATATTGTTGCAAGAAATGTGCAATGAAGAACACCTAAGCAGTTATATTAATTAAAGAGCAGAAGCATATATGTAATTATAAGCATATACATATTAATATATTAATAATATATATATAAGAACAACTTACAAAATCTTAATATGTTTTGTTTTTCAAATCTTATTTAGGAGATGCTGAAGAATTTAAACCTTGGTGAAATGAAATACAGTGTGCCAGTGTTGGCTGTTTCCTTGGCATTAGAGGGGAAGGCTAGTCACAGGGAAATGACATCTAAGCTTATCTCTGACCTTTGCGGGACCGTAGTAAGCAAAACCGATGTGGAAAAATCCTTCGATAGACTGCTTAAAGAACTACCTGAATTGGTGTTGGATTCTCCCAGGGCACCACAGGTATACTTGTAAAGTTTTATGCTAGTAGTCAAAAGCTTTTTCTTTCAAGTTGTATCTAAAATCAGTCAAGTAAACTGAAATAGGTATTTGTTGGAATACAGAGTGTACGGATTGTCTTGCTGTCTGTAACCTCCTACCAATTTCCCAGGCTGTGTTTTTACTTTGAGATAGCTTATTTAAATAAAATCTGAAAGCCAAGCATATTATAATAGTCTACTTAGAACTACTTTGTAATTTGACATTTAATTAAAAGTGCTTCTGTTTTGTTGCAGCTGGTGGGCCAGTTTATTGCTAGAGCTGTTGGAGATGGGATTCTAAGCAGTACCTACATAGACAGCTACAAAGGCACTGTGGATTGTGTCCAAGCTCGGTAACTTCCCTCTTTTTTTTCTATATAGCTACATTTTTCTGTTCTAGATGCCAAAGATGATAAATTTAGAACTTCAGGATAAATCACATGGTTCTCTATAACTTTTTTATTATTATTATTGAAAATGATAGAAAAAGAAAACCACAAATCCTGCAACAACAACAAAATCCAAAATGACTGGTGTCAGAGAAGAAATACTGCAAGGACTTGAAAAGTGTATTGATACATTTGAGTTCAGTTTGTCAGTGTCGTTGTGCAGCTTATGTTTGAGTGTGGGGAAAAAAAAAAAGAGCTGAAACAAGACGTGATTATAGAAGGTTTTGTCTTTTTCTAAAGCTTTAATGTGATTACTGAGTAAATATAGCATCAGGACAGCTGCTCTAAGTATGCTGTGAAATACACAAGGGATTTAACTGTTTTGCCTTATAAAGGTTTGGAGCTCATGCAGTGCTTTCCCAGAGTTTCTCTATAATGCTTTATTCATCAAGAAGTATAATTGCTTTCCATGTCAGGGCGAGAAGTTTCAAGGAGAAATCTGTGACAAACAGAAACATTTTAATAACTAGCCATGTTGTACGATTTCCCCCCACCAAATGCATTCAGGCTTGATATGGAGGTGCTAAAATCTTGAAGCTTCTAAAAGCTCCATTTGTAATGATGACAGTTGGGTGTTATATCCCAAGTCTATATTTGAGAAGGAAGTGAAATGCTTAGTTGCCTAACTTGAGGGTTCCAATTGTGAAAACTTAAGTTATAGAAGTGTCTCTTGTGTTTTGAAGGATTGCAGCCTTCACGCTGCACATCTGGAATGCTTTGCTTCCTTTGCTATTTCTTGGCCAGTCTTCTCTGCTTGTTAAATCTCAGTTATTCGCTAGCACCCAGTATGAGGATTGGGATAACCACTCCTTCTTTATCTTGATACTGCTTAAATGGATATGAGAATTTTTCTTTTTCCGACCTTACTTCCTTTTTCATTCTTTTCTTCCAAGAACTGGCAAGCTTCCCTAGTTCGCACCATCTTTCTGCAACTACTCTTTGACTCCTTAAATGCTGCTTGGGCTTAAATTCTCAAGGTGTTAGAATTATTTAGACCCAAACAGAAAATATTTCAGTAGAAAAGCTGTTCCACTGTGTGGAAGTCTCTCATGTTTGAGATCAGCATGTCAAGCTGCATTCTTGGAGGAGCCCAGATGCAATTCCTCTCTGTATAAGAAATTAAAGTTCTTTCTTGTGAGGCTGTCTGAGGCTCTGCATTGATGATGCAGATCTGATACCATGACAGGATTGTTACCTGTCCTTAGCACGGTATTAGCCAAAGTGTGAACGTGGTAGAAAGAATGTAGGGAGCTAGCTTGCTGGCTTCTTGATCCAAATGTCTCCATGGAGTTGCTAAGTATGACCTTTCCCCGGGGATCTGGCTGCTTTGACCAGAGAGGAATGGCAGTGGGGGAAGCTAGAGATGCCTTTCAATGAAGTTTTGTAGTAACTTTTTAAAATACCAACTTTGCTTTCTAGAGCTGCACTGGACCGAGCTACTGTGTTGCTGAGTGTGACAAAGGGTGGAAAGCGCATAGACAATGTGTGGGGTTCAGGCGGTGGCCAGCAGTCTGTGAAACACCTTGTTAAAGAGGTAGGTGACTCATGCAGTGCTCTTCTCTCTAGACTTTACTGTTCATCTAAGCTTGTCTTGCTTGGGATGGAGCAAAGAGCTACATCCTTTAGCAAAATGATGTCTTGAGTGTTTTGGCTTTTTAAATTTATTTATACAAAGTAATTTCTAAAAACTGATGTAGATTGTTTTGTTGATTTTTATAGTATTTGTCAGTGGTGGGAACATGCTAGTACATATTCTGTACTGCAAGTATATATTTTTGCTTTAAGCAAAACTTGTAAGTACTTAGCTTTTTAAAAGCTTACAGCATAAAATGGTGAACAAACTAGAAGAGCCAAGATGAAACTGGCTAAACTAGATAAACTATTATTACAATTTGGCATTACTGGATAAAAACACAGTAGTAAAGTGGAAGAAACAGGAATGTTTAGAGATCCATGTTAGAAGTAGGCAGGTTTAAAGGAAAAGGTCATGTTATAATTTCCAAGTTGTGAGCATAACAGATGATAGGAGGGGGAGATCAGGGAAGAAGATAAACTTAATCACACCCATATTAGCCTTTTATGCTGATACACATCTTATAAAGCCATGTTTTGGGGGCTTGTACGCCTGCATTAATGCTATGGGTAGGTATTTGGCTTACACTGTGTTCCAGGTTGCTGGTAATATCTCAATCGAATCACATTTATAAAAACACTACCAGCAAGTTTCAAGAACTAACTTGCTGCAGGGTTCATCGCAGATTACGAAAAGAGTTGACAGTTTTTAAATTTTTCTCTCTAATTAGTGTAGGGCTTTTTGTTATTTTTGTTTGTTTGTTTGCTTGTTTGTTTTTTTTGATGCTTTTTTTTTTTTTTATTTCAATAGATTGATATGTTGCTGAAAGAGTATTTGCTTTCCGGAGATGTGCTGGAAGCTGAGCGTTGCCTTCAGGAACTGGAAGTACCCCATTTTCACCATGAACTTGTATATGAAGTAAGGAGAAATCAAAGTCCCTTTAGTAATTGTCAGCAATACCAACAGCTTTGGTTTAGTTTTGATGTGGGCATGCAAATAATCTTAACTGGAATCTGGAGCTCAGGTTGCAAGTTCCAATGTTATTTGAATAACCGAATTGTTTGATATATTGTTAATGGTTTGTGTGCACGTTGTACAACAGTTAAGCTGCTGCTAACTCTGGGAAGATCCAGAATTAATTTTTGTTCATTGGGTAAATATCTTAATTCAGATGATTAGCATATTCCTGAAAAAGAGCAGCTCAGTTTTTCTGCCGAGGAATTGCAGCAAAAAGCCATGCTTTGCTTTGGTGTTTATTTCCTTTTAGATTCAGATTTCTGGTTACTCTGTTTTTAAGTTATAGAGTTTTCAGGGTGGAATTGTACATTTGTAAAATCTCTGAGATGTTTCAGAAACAGACTATATAAGAGAAAGATCTTTGCCGTATCTGGGAGACTGTTCCCATTTTTAATCCTTTATCTGCCAAATTGGGAAATGGTTGTTTACCAGTAAAGCTGAACACCCACAATCTACAGAATTTTCTTTTCAGTAGATTGACTGCTTTAGAAAATCTGTACATGATAGCAAAGCAGAGTCCTTTTAGTTGATGTGAATTGTGAAGAATTGTAGATTTTAAACTTCTAAAATCACAGATACTAATTAATCATAGATGAAAAATTAATTGCAGTTTGTACTGCAGCAACCATTGGACTGTGTACCTCTCAAACCTGAGCCAAAAAGAAAGGGCTTTTCACTCTGTCTAGTCCTTTCTGGTCTTCCTTTTAAATTTATCCAAGTAACTTCTCATCAATTCTTAATTTCGAGTAATAATAATATACTTAAATTGTGAGTGGGTGTAACAAATGGACATGTCTCCCTAGAAGGTGCATAATAATGCATTCATTCCTTTTCACTGCCCATATGCTTACAAAACATGCACTTGAGCCAATGTTTTCTCTTTTAGTTAAAAGATTTGCATGATTTGTTTTAGGCTGTTGTGATGGTTTTGGAGTCAACTGGAGAAAAGACCTTTAAAATGATACTGGATTTGCTGAAATCTCTCTGGAGGTCTTCTGTCATTACTATGGACCAAATGAAAAGAGTAAGTGTGGCATTTAGAGAATTTTGCATAAGGTCTTCCAAAATTTGCATAGTTTCCACTTTGTTTTAAGTGCTATTTGTAGTCTATTGCTGACTGCTTTTTTTTAATTCTGCACATTCGTTCTGTATCCCGTACAATAATCTGTCACGTCTATCAATGTACAATACTTGTCCTCTACTGGAAGTACTACAAGCAATTCTGAGCAGTAGCTCTTTATAGAGCTGCGAGGTACAGAATATTTGAATCTTCAGTCAGAGTTTTCCAATTGCTTTTATGCAATTGAGTGGTTAAAACTAATCATCTAAAATGCTGCAATACAGCTTCATTTTTCATAATTTTTCTTTTTATCCACTAGTTCTTCAGAATTGTAATAAAGACTGACTTAAGTACATATGATAGTTAGAACAGCTACTATTTTAGACAGCTGGAATCATCCATGGTTTTGCTTCTAGATGTGCATATAGGACAGCTGTCCTGTCCCAGGGCAAACTAGGTACCACACAAGACTTGTTTCAAAATTTACCCAGTCATACTGCTGGTGGGAAGTGAAGATGTCATCTCTAGTTGTCAGTTGTCACTAGTATTTCCCTTACTGCATAAACTGTTGCGGTGGAGATTTGTGACCACTTTTTATTCATTTACATGGAAGAAAAAATAACTTCTCTTCCTTGTGTTACTACCTATATGATAGCAGCCAGGCTAACATACACATTCTGTACTGTTTGGACTTGTGGCTACTAAAGGAGTTAAAAATTCAGCTGGTGTGTTTATGCAGTTGTGTAATACCATGGCATTAGCTGGTGGTATATCTTGATTTTCCACTGACTTGCAGCTGCTCTGCTTTAGGTTTGTTGAAACTGTCCATAGTATACATGAAACTATACTGAAAAATAAAATTCTCTGAGTGAAAAATGTTATTTTTAAAAATGGCAATAAAGTCATAGACTAACCAGATCATCATTTGAATTCTTACATTGCAGGGCTATGAACGAATTTACCGTGAAATCCCAGATATTAACCTGGATGTGCCACACTCCTATTCTGTGCTTGAGCGGTTTGTGGAGGAATGCTTTCAGGCTGGAATAATCTCTAAACCACTGAGAGACATTTGTCCTTCAAGGTACCTTTTTGATTGTAGATAGGTGAAGGCACTGCTTTTTGTCCCCATGGTAGGAAACAAAAAGCAGGATCTTCGGACCAAAGTACTACAGATTGGAATGGAAACTATGGAGGATGGAGAAAAAGAGGGTTGGACTGGTAAAAAGTTGAAGCTGCTGCAGTCATGTGAAGCCTGGTTTGTGGAGCCTGGGATAAATACTTGAGGAAAGTAATCCCATGTTGAGACCCTGGCAGGCATGCCCCTGTGCTCTCCAGGGTTTGAAGGCCTGTCTCTCCTTGGTTTTTCTGAATCACTTGGTAGACATCAGTGCAGTACTGAGATGGAAGATTTAGACATCAATCATCCATGTAGGTGAAAGTGGAAAACTATCAGCTCCAGTGTGTGTGTGTGGGGGGAATAATTGCTTAAAAAGTGGTTTAAACATAGCAAACAGCATGATGAGTTCTAGGACAAGACAATCAATTCTCATATTTATATCAAAAGGACACTTAGGTGGAGTAAGCTCTATGCACCTGACCCCTTCTTAGGTCTGTCATGTGGTTTGTATAGTGCTTTTCGTTTGTTACTGTTTACTCATTATAGCATAAATAATGCTGACTGAACTGTAGCTATTGTATTATGTTCTTTCTTTACTGGCCACAATACAATTAATAAGTTTCATTTCCTGTGAGGAATACATATACATTTTTAAATACATCGTTAAAACTATTATTTGCCATTTTATACATCAGGAATGCTATTTGTGAGACAGATCTTGTCAACTTTGGGTTTTTTTTAGGCCTCTTAAACCATCTTGACAGCTTGTGATAAATCTGGATTTTGAAATGTTAGCGTCTTTGTCAAAATCAGCCTCCATTTACAGGCTTTAGACTTAAAATTGAGTTTCTGTGTATCCTGGTATCAAATGTTTTGCAGGTTTGGGGGGTGGGAGGATTGAAAGACATCACTGCAAGAAAAGCTTGATTATACTTTAGTTACCATTAATATGTTGAGAGGCATTTTTGACTTGGGTACTTCAGTTTTGGGTAGAAACCCACCATTCCTAGGCTTTCAAACTACCATCTTTTGCAAGTGTGAACATTAAAAAGTGAGCAAAGTGGAAAGCACTTGACAATGCAAATTCTGAAAAGCTTCTTACAAATAAACAGAGCTGTAAGATTTGGATGGATTTTAAGTGATCAAGAATGTCGGCTTATCTTGCTGAATATGCAGTGCCTTATATTTGACTCCCAAGACCAAGACATGATTGTTCTCAGTGATAAAACTCGAGCGATGCTACTTTCAATTACTGAAAAGATACTTTCTACTTTCTTGCAGGGGCAGAAAGCGTTTTGTGAGTGAAGGAGACGGAGGTCGTCTTAAGCTAGAAAGCTACTGAATGTGAGAACCAACTCCTGAAGCCTTAAAAACTTTAAAGGGAAAATAGGTAGTTTTATATATATATATACACACAAACACACGTGCTTTTTTGGGGAGTGTGTGCATGTATATGTATATATGTATACGCATATATAATATACCAAAATTTTAAGAGTTGCTTAGCACAGTTCATATTTTTTTAAAAGCACATGTTTTGGGTACAAATATTTCTTTTTAATAGTTTTATAAATTTCCGAAAAAAGACTTCTTTGGGCATATAGTAGAACAACTGGCCACTCTGCTGTGGTGGTGCCTTCAAATAAGCTATCTTTTTAAGTGCCATATGTTTGACCTAATCATTCCATGTTTGCATCAATGTCTGACTGCCACTCTTTCTTTCAAGGACAGTGTTGTCATCATAAAATCACTGGTTTATGCAAAGCTTTATAGAAGGGTCAAGTTAAGCTGCTGTGATCCCATTTCCATTGCTGCTGAAGAAATACTGTGCTTTGGGAAGAAAAATAGCTGTTTCTGTTTTAAAGAGCTCAAGAAAATGGCGTTGGGTCATAAAATTAGTTCACATGTTCCAGGGGAGAACACTGGTTGGTTTTAGCTCCCATGTACCAAACTCTTTTTTTCTATGTAACTGGAAAAGTGAAAAGTTCTGCTAAAACATAGTAAAACTATTTTTTTGTGAAGCTCTCCTTTCTGCCTTTTTTTTAAAAAAGAGAAGGAATTTAACTGTGTTCAGATGTCTTGAAGTGTGTTCAGCTAAGCCTACATCTCAACACTGCCCTTTTGCATTACAATCTGCAGAAGACCACTGAGTAATTAAGGCAAGTACCTACCAAATGTGTTTATGAAAACGAGTATCGTAGGAGCATCCGGGCTGGCAGAGATGCAGTCTGTGCAGTGCAGCTCTGCCAGGGGCCTTCTCAAGAACAAGATGGATCTAGGGAAGACTCTTGACAGTGGCATACTGGATCCTTCCTCCTCCCTTACGGTTTTTCAGTTCAATGTCAAGACTTCAGGTGTTGAGAAACGACGGGAACAGGCTCTGCTCCGGGAGACAGGCACCGCACCGCTGGAAGAGCGCGTCGGGTCAGCAGCCCGAACTAGGCGGTGCGAGGGGGCTGGGTAACTCGCCCCCTCTCGCTGTTCGACGGTGCCCGTCCCTATAGCAGCGCCTGCCGGTGCTGTTACCTGGCGGACTTGGCCGCCTAAAGACGTATTTAAAACGTCGTTTTGGAAGCGACAAATGGAGCTTCTACAGGAAAACGCCAACAGAGAAGCGTCCCCCCCCCCCCCCGTCCCC
>JANHFX010017549.1:0-30600 GCA_027560015.1 Chloroceryle amazona | reverse complement strand
CCGCATCCGACCTCCGACCGGATTGGTGCTTCCTCTGGAAGTCCTGCCGTGAGAAACAGTTTGTCTTATCTGCAGAGTCTCCCACCTCCCAGTTAGCCCTGGCTTAAACCAGCGCCCCTCGGGGGAAACCCTCACTACAGGGTCTGATATTTTGCTCATTCATCTCCCAGGTAGGAGACGACTTTTAAGTGTGGCAAGAGCACCCCAGCTCAACTTTCGTCCACGAAGCCATGGGGCGGGTGGCCAGGGGACAGCTCTTCGCAGGACAAAGCGCTGGGTCCGGGGGGGCTGGCGGCAACAAGTGCTTCCCCAAAGCTGAGCCCTGCTCCTAGAGACGCCGCCGACACCTCGCCTGAGACGAGAGTTAACAAAGGCTTTTGTGGCTGCCTCTCAGCTCCCACAGAAGGTGCTTGCTAATCTGAACTCTTCCCTGCTCTTTGAAAGAGAAAAGCCTGTTCTTCTCCTGGCCTGAATTACCATGCAGGGCTGCGGTAAGCAGTCCCTCTCCTCTGTGGAGATGGTTGTGATTTAGTGCCGGAGAAGGCCTTTGTATGCCCATTTATAATACGTTTCAGCACACTTCCAGGTGACGATTAGTTGGTAAGTGAAAAGTGGCTGTGGCTGAAAGGTGGAAACGAACATCAGATATTAAATATTGCACACGGCAGCTATGATTTCTAGTGGTAGGAAGAAAATCTGATAGAAAAATCACCCGCCTCTCTATTTCCACAGTACTTCTTTCACCAAAGCAGTACTGAATTACACCCACAGGTATTGGGTTGATTATATATGCTCACCAGCCCATCGGTTTGGGTTTACCAGCAAGCACACTTATGCAACAGAATCAATTTCCACACCACTGGGTTTATCTGATTTAAACAATACTGGCTTGTGTTGCCTCCGTGTAGGGTTTTTTTCCCTTGGCTTGCAGGGTTAGTGTCACAGCTTTGGTTTGAGGAGTGACAACAAATAATACTGACACAAATTATACCGAGCGACACAAGGACACACATGGTGGATGAAACATGAAAATTAATGCACTGGTTTAGGTAAGCGTTAACTACCTCTGCTGAGGAACAGAAGTCACTCTTGGCCAGCTATGCAGATGGCAGTTTCTTGTTTCCTGACTGTCTCTTGTTTTGATTTTTACTGGCAATACAGACAGATGAATAAAGGAAAAATTGCTGGAGGCATTCCTGTTAAGTGTAGCCCTGATGAAAGTAAGACTAATAATAACTTGGGTCTTCTATATTATTTGCAGTAAACCACATCTTTTCAGTCTTTTAAAACACAGGCCTGAAATCTGTTCATTCCTAAGCAAGCACCTGTTAAAAAGCCTGCAGAAAACTTGCTCATGCAGAAGCTCATGCACAACTCATACTTCACTTGTACTGTAAATTAGCTTGTAAAATGAAGGACTAGTTAAAAAAAAAAAAATCATTACAAAACTCCAGTGTCAGAATATATTTCTTAACTTTGTTGCATTTAACTGCATTAAATTTGCTTCTTCATCTCTTTCTCCTGACACTGAATGCAATTGAACTTAGGAACACACATACACATGGACAGTTTAAACACACTTCTCTTGACTGTTGCCTAAGCCTCGGCTGATATAAAACAGACGTAAAAGAAAATACCTCTGCCAATATTGGTCTTGGTTAACCTAACTGGCTGAAGTGTGAAAACACTTGATAAGGTTATTTTCTTGTGGCAGTTTAGGGCTGTCCCCTCCTTTCCTCCCACAGAACTGACTGGACAAGTGTGTGCACACAAACACACGTGTACAGATCTGTGGAAGAAGGCGTTACCTTCTTTGCATGATTTTCACTAACACGTTCAGTATTTATTTGCTATTTGTAGGTCTGTACAGTGCCTGATTCCAGCCAAGACCTCACTTCATTACATTCTGAATAGCTCTTGGGGAGTTGCTTGTTTGACCCTGAAGACTTTACGGTCTAATTTTTTAATAACTGAAGGATTTTTTTATTTTTTTTTAATTATAAATGGACTCAATTTAGCTGTCACATAAACATGCATTATACCCCAAGACTTCAACTGGAGCTGCACAGACATATCTGAGAGCACAATTAGGCCCTCTGGACCTTTTAAAGCTTCAAAACTAGTAATGTGTAATTCCTTCTTCTGTGGATCCTGCGAGCTTTAAGAGAATTTTTGAAAGCTGTAAATTCTTATTTATCCACTAAGAGGCTCACAGGCAATCTTTCCCTAATGGAAATAGAACTGTAAAGCCGAAACATTAATATACACAATATGATACATTACACAGGGATAGAGTCACCGGAGCCAACGAGAGGGCATGGTGGCCGTGCCGCTACTGAGCCAGAGCCAAGCAGGTTTGCTCTGCTTACTCGGCTTCCTGCACACGGGATTCGCTATCTGATTTGTATTAGCACTGTATGCTTCTCTCTTAGAAAAAAAGAAAAAAACAACCCACAACCATCTGACCTTTGAATCCCTCATCTGCATTGGCTGGCAGCCGGTGTTGGCGAATCACAGGGCACAGTTTGGTCTAAAGAGGAGACAGCTATTCTTCAATAACTGCACTGTTAATATGCAAATCTCCATCCTCTGTTGACTGTAATCTCCTGCCTCTGATTGGCTTCAGTGATGAAAAAAATGCAGGTTATTCGTTAGCAGGCAAAATACGATCTTCAGGTTCCCCCGTAAGATAAAGCATTAAAAAGCCCCGAGAACATACATGCTAGAGACAAACAACAACAAAGCAAGACAAAAAGAAGCTGCAAAAATGGGATTAGAAACATGATAAAAGGGGAAATAGTGCATTTAAAAATTGTCCTCATTCCCTTTCTTCTTCCTCTCATTCTCTTGGGAGTTTTGCCAGTGACTGCAGATGGGTCATTTTTGTTCATTTCTTTTTCAACCCTTGCCTTCTACATACAATGGTTTGCTCGAGTTCACAGCAGACAACTCGAATTTGTACTGAGAATGTAATTTCTGTACTGGAAGACAAGCACGTGTCTGCCTTCACGGGTCAGCTTTGCTCATCTGCAAACAGAATATTAGGAAGAAATAGATCGATATGTATTGATAAACATCTTGATATCAGAAAGGTGGATGGAGCAATCGAGCAAGAAGCAATCCATGGTTCAACTCTTTAAAAGCCATTTCAAAAACCCATCACTAATATCACCACTAGTATTGGCATATTCTTCACAGAAGGCCAGACTTGACTAACCACTGAACATGGCAGGACATTTTCTGCAAGACAGGAGCTGAGCGGTATGCTCATGCCAACTCAGCTGTCAAGAGAAACATTTCATTTACCATCAGAGTGTAGTATGGCATGGAAAAGTAAGGTGTTCTCCATTACATAGTATAAAACTTAAATATCCTACCAACTCTGGTAGTATAAAATTCTGAGGAGCCTTCACATAGCTGGGTTGGGCTTGGGGATCTGCAAAGTGGCTGTACAGCCACACTGCTCCAACCTCTTAGTCTTTATTTTATAAATAATTCCTTCATTCTTACAATTCAGCTTTCCTGAAAGAGAGCACCTGACAAGCTGCATTGTCTTCAGTCCTGTACAGATGCGGTGAGCTCTCCTGCTTCCTTCTCTGAAGTGGCAGATGAGAACAAGCTGGTAATTTCCTAGATCTATGTATCTGAGCTGAAAACATGGTCCCAGTGAAATCAGTGTAACTTTTATCATCGATTTTATCACAACTGTGGTTTTGCTTCTCAGGATTGGCAGCAGAGTATTTTTGGAAGACTTGACATTGACTCTAATTTCCAGATAAGATGAAGGCCAGATGCTGTTAGGATACAGTGAGTGACCCCTCTCTTTCCTCAGGCTTTTTGCCAAGGGGGAACTAGATTCTTTTGGGTGGGTGGACAGCCCCTCTGGTTAAGAAGAAGCAGAGTTCTGAGAAATATGATAAACTTGCCTGTGTTTCCCACAAAGCACGTAAGGCAGCTCCTTGCACAAATTACTAAACAAAGAGCGAAGCACATGCACGTGTGAGGAACCTTCAGTAACAGCGTGATGGGGTTGCCTGACTGCAAGGCCTTGGACACCTTGGAATGACGGAGGGCTGAGTTCAGAGGGGGACTTCACGCAGAGCTTTTGATTAACTTGCCACAAAGAGAGTTGTAAAAAAAAAAGATAGCTCTGCCACAGAGCTGCCTGCCTTTTCCGTCTCATGCACCTCAGATACAGAGATAATGGGAATAGCACAAACAGAAATGAAGGCAGATGTCTGAAATTAAAGGTTAGAAGGAAAAGTTTGACAAGAACCACATAGGCTTCCCATAGCAAAGGTCAGTCACCTCCACACAAATGAATACCACTTCAGCTACTGAAAGGGAACTTCAATATTTCAGCTTCACCAAAAAGCCTGAAAAAATGCATGATGCAATCCTTTTATTCAGTTGTTTTTTTCCCCAGGTGATGTGACCATCTCTTTCAAATATATACAAAAGACTCTCATTTAATAAATAATAATAAAGCTAGGTAATAATTGACTCTTACATTCTACCTTGTGTTGATCTAGGGAAAAAAAGAAAAAAAATATCAGTCCACATGCTTCAGCAGCCAGAGCTACAGGCACATCCAACCAGATAATTGACACAGCTGTGGAGCTATCACAGTGTTAACTCTGTTTTAAGCTTCCTCAAATCATCTAGCATTAGAAACCATGTAACTTAATTGGATTGCCACAGACCTGACAGTTCCTCATGTACCGTATGCTAACGGATTGCATCGCTACTGTATGATTGGATGCATAAGCTAATGCTGTCAGTCCTGAGAACAGTCACCAGCCCTGAAGCTCATCTTTCCTCTTCCAGTCACCATCAGAAAATGAAAACCACTGTGTTCCCCCAACTTAACCTGCAAAATAAAATTTTAAAACACCACCTATTGGGAGTAAAAGATTTGGGCCAAACTTTGAATATTTGGTCACACAGATGATTCTCTGTCATGTGGCCAGTTCAACTGAAACTCCACTTAACTCGGTCTTATGCTGTCTCTTTGCTGCTGATTTCCGAGTGCCTACTGTATTTTATCATCATTCTGCTCATTTTGTAACACAAGGTTCATTTTTACTCAGAAGTCACCCAAAGCAAGCATAGCCCTTGTTCTTAACTGTTACATGGGCTGTCTGGATATTATTGCCTCATTTTAGGGGGGACGGGTGCTCATGGAAAGCACAGAGTTGCTCAACCCTTTTCAGGTTAATGTCAATAAATACTGAGTTAAGCTGCTACTGATTATTTTGTAGACAAATGTCTGGGTTTTGCAACAAGACTGTGGGCAGTTTTCAAAACTTTCTGGAAGAATTATTCCAGAAGGCTAGTCCTACTTTTTTTTTTTTTTTGGTGTACGTGTGTCTCTTTGTAAACCATTCTTAACAACAACTATGCAGAAAATTATGTACAAAATTACCATTTACAGTAACTCTTCTTTGAGGGTACTATCATAATTTTTTTTGGCAACTGCCCCTCTTCTTTTTGCTTTAGGTGGTGAGAATTCCTTGTGCAAACCTATTTGATACTCTGTCAAAGGATTATTTTTCCCAAGCAACACCTTTCTTTAAATCAAAGACTCAGCCTGACCTACCTTGCTTGTGAAGATCTTCCTGAGACTGCAAAATCCCCCCACTGTTCTTTATCATTACCACATCACTATGCAAATTTTCCATAACCATTAACTATCTATGCAGCCCATCCATACTTTCCATGCATACTTCCATCAAGTAATCCTTAATTCAAGCAACTCTCACCCTCAACATTGCACTTCACTGTTGTAAATAGTCTAGAATTTTACTGGGAGGAGAGACCGTGATATTTTTCCCACTTAGTTCAGTGCTCACTAAAATGCAGCCACATCTGGGGTGGCTCTTTAGCAATACACAGCAGTGCTACATAACATGATGATCAGGAATGGAAAATAAAGACTAATGTATTCAGCTGAAACGGCAACTGAAATTTCCATAGGCAGAACATAATTACCTGAGCTGGCATTCTGACAGAACACTGGGGTTAACATTATTACTCCTACAATATTCCTATTTATGGGCAATATGGAAAAAAAATAACAACAGGATTTTTTAATTGAACCAGTGTGAACCCAACTACAGTAGGCTGCAGTCCAATTAAAACTGACAGCCCAGTGAAGGGGATACACATAACACAAATATATCTAGAAGATCCAAGTTGTTCTCTTTTCCTTTGTCTTCTCTTGGTGTTGGCTTGGGGTATTTTTTTTGTGTGTTTTTGGTTTTTTTTTCTGATGGATATTTCATTTCATTTTCTAAGTCTTTTGATGCCAGGAAACTATCATTGACTGGAAACACTTACTAGCTTTTTGCAGACAGTTTTTATAACTTAAAATAAAGACAGAAAAATATATCCTGTTAAATGTTTCAACATTGCATTTCTTTCCTTTTCTACAGCACACAGTATTAAAATTACATTGTCTGTGCAGCAGGAGATTAGAAAGAGCAACTGCTTTTAACCTTTAATAGTAAATGACGCTGAAGTCACTGTCTTTGAAGCACACACAGTGCATGCACTACCAACTGGAAACCTGTAGCTAACCTACGAGCAAGCAGTCTGAACCCCTACCAAAAATGCTGCAGTGGTTAACTCATGAAAGGCAAAACTATTTTTTTAATTATTATTTTATTTTTTCCCTTTTGGGAAAAACAAATACTTGAAATAGCATAAAATATATGATACCGTTTTCTTTTGGTTCTGTACTCTTTATTCACATGAGTGTATCTTTCTCAGAAACATAAAACCACACAAGTACCCACTGAGGTCAATGGGACTCCTGGGGAATTAATATTCCCTATCTGACAGAGGTGTTGTGAGGTGTACTTCATTAGTGTTCTGAAGCACTCCGAGAGCCCTAGATAACAGCTGCTATATGTTGTAAGAAAATAGTACTATTCATTATTACAGAAGAGCTAAACCATGTTTGTAATTGACTGTTGCCTGAATCTTCTCTGAAGTTATTGGGTTTAGAGATATGCCTCAAAGCAAATCTGTTATTTAATAGAATGAAGAAAGTAAAGCAGCAACAGGGTGTGTTTTAACAGCAAAACAGAAGAAAGATCCCCTGGGCTGTATCCTATTGACCTCTAGTTCCATTATTGTTTCTAAAATGTTTTTTCCATTTAAGGCATTGCCACTGAATCCTTCCCAGGAAACCCTGGGAAAAGATATAAAGTGAGGACTCTACTAAGCTTCTAAGTAACATCTCTGAAAATGGAGGTTTGATTTATGTTTTACTGACAGCCAGGTTTAAGGGGGAAAAACCCTCTAGGCTTTGGTTATGAATCTTCTATAATACAATAAATGGTGCCATCTACTGGCTCTCTTGCTTTTGATCAGTGTCAGGGTGTGATTGTCCAGTATAGCCACTGCAAGTAGCATTAAAACAGCAAAGAAATCAAGCCAATGTGACTGTAGATAGCGTACTTCCTGACAACAGATCTTGGAATGATTTACAGGGGTTTCCGTAAAGCAAACAAGCCGAAAATGAAACAAGAGTGGTAGGAGAAAGAAAAATGTCAAGATGCAAGCAAGGGAGAAAAAGGCATTGTTCCAGCAGGAATGTGAAACTGGATGAAGGGTCAATACCAAAGACAGATACAGCTAAGCTGAACCAGATGCAGCCATCCCATAGGACAAAATACTGATGAGACTCCTTGGAGAGAAGAGGAGAGCTTCTTCAATCCCTTCCAATTAGTTTTCTGTTAGAAAAAGAACAGCCAATCATGCTGGTTTTTCCCTTCCACCCACTCCAGTTTCTACTATTAAACAAAGAAGAAAATGTAAACAGCCCTGACAGAAGAAATATACAGATAGACAGAGAAGTTATGGGTCAATTTATTTCTCAGAGCTCACTATTTTTCCTGATTTACACCAGGAGCAAGATCTGACTTATGCCTCAGAAAACTACGTGAAATGTCCCATGTGCTACTCTTAGGTACAGTAAACAATTTTGACACCTTTTCTGGGGCCAAACTGGACTCGCTGAGTAAAAGGAAATGCTACAGAATATTTTGTTGTTGTGGCTTTTAATGCATCTGGACAATTTGCCTGAAAAGCACAATCAGCAGTAGATCTATTCTAGTCTGATTTCCTAAGAAAAAAAAAAAGACTAGTGCAAGCATCTGGCAAAGGGGAATCAGTCTCAAAAATAAACAATTTTATCAAGTGCTTCACCAAATGCTGAGTGACTATTAGTGGTCCTTTGGAGGAGAAAGCACAAGTGGAAGCTCCTCTTAGATGTCAGACAGCCTCACCAGATGCAAACCCATAGGAAGGTGCTCTCCTTCAGTTTGGCTTCTTGTAAAATGTTTGTCTTACCTGGTAAGAAACAGATAAACAGGAGAGGTTGGAAAAGTATTAGAGCAAGTTACAGCTTCTTAGGTTCTAGCTTCATCTCCTGTCAATGAAGATCACGCTTATCTATGCCTCATGAGGTGCTTTTAGACTTTAAAAGTACAAGAGATGATGGAAACTGTATCTTGCTTGACGCATGTAGATTTCTCTATGCCTGAGTCAGAAATGCAAAGAAGAGTCAACAGGTCTCACAGCACAGTCCCACCTCCACTCCTGGACACCAAGTTAAGTTTTTTTATATAGCTGTTAGGAATATCAGTTTTGACAGCAGCCACACACTGAGGAATTTCACACAATTCAACTCAATTTGGAGTTGCGCTGGAAAAGGCTGGGAACACCGGTGTTGCTGTGTAAAGTCTTTCACTCAGCCCTTAAAATGAGAAGTTTCTGGAAAGTAAAATCACAGAACACAGGTTAAGAATTTTATTGCCACATCAGGACTTTCCAAAATGAAGGCCACAAAAAAGTTTTTGACAATAAAAGTGGCATACATTTTGTGACTGGCACACAGACCCAACCTAATAGACTCTGTTTTCATGTCAATGTGTGCAAACATTTTCTTCTCACTTCATTTAGTTTACCCAGTAGTTAACACCTGAAGCTATAGGTTTGGTATCCTGCTAGATAGATGATCGGTTTTGTAGCAGGCTTTCATTAGTCTCCCTTTACATTTTTCATCAGTCTTAGATTAGTGTAAGATTTTAACCTAATGAAGATGATATTCAGCACATTAATTTCTTCCACCAGGCAGGGCAGTTTCTGTCCCAGTACAGGTGTGGAAAGGCGAGAGCTCTTTCTGTCACCAGCTCTAACCATCTGCATTAAATGGACCACAGCCAGTCTGTAGCAATCTGTTGAAAGCCTCAGGTCTTAACAGAAGAGGTCTATCTCCTGTGAGAAAGGTGCTGACAATACTTCCATTCCTCAGCTCCTATGAGAAGTTCTCTGGACAACGTGTAGCACTGGAGAAATTGCAGCTGTGCATGAAACCCTTGGTTTCCAGTTCAATTTTTGGCTCTGGGAACAAGCAGAGAGCAAGCATGGGTTTGGGCAGCAGATGGGGACATTGCTAATTGGTCTGTTTTGATGCTGGGCCATCCACTGACAGACACTTCACATTTGCCTCTTAACAGTGATTTGCCACGTCAAAGAGCTACAGATATGAGAATGGTAGCAAAGAAAGTGAAAAAAAGCAATCACTTCAGGGCAGACAATCGTTTTTCCTCCACTGCACTAACCAAATTTGTTGCAGAATGTTGTGAGGAAGCTTGGACTCGGCAGACTCTTCACAGTCCAAAAGATGCAATTTGTCCTTCTTTACAGTGTCAGGTGGCAAGGACGTTATGTGAGTGCCATCATTTCTGCTGCATTTTTGCTGCTTTCTTAAAAAGCCCAGTGACCATTACAAAAGAAGGCAAGCAGAATGGCCTACCATTTGGGCCAAAAAACTAGGCTGGGCGAAGACTACCATGAGAACAGTGGCTCATAAACAAGGGATCAGAGCTCAGTAAGGGTTGTGACTGCAACAGAAGTTTTATTGCAATAGCAGGATTCACAACCAGAAGCAGGAACAAAAGACGGCAGTTGCAACTGGAAGAGATATCAGGAGAATGCTGGAATCAGTGGAAAAGCTTGGGAGCTGTTCCAGTTTAAAAAATAGCAGCACATTACAATCTTCATGCTATGTAGAACTTCAACTTTCACATTTTCTTCTTCTCCAGAGATTGCTGTCTACAAATCATAGTATTATTTCAGGAACAATTGTAACTTTGCCTTCTGTAATGTCTCTGACATATTTACATGCTCTGGGACAGTAAATGACCATGATTATATTGCTTTGGGGGAGGTATGATATCAGATAGTCTGTCTGCCTTCCACTTTTGAGCAGAGTTGCTCAGTTCTCTGCAGTTTTTAAGGAGGTTTTTTTTTTCTGGTTTTCATTAAAATGAAAGAAAATTAATCTGCTGTACTCATTATAGGCCTATCATTTACAATGCAGTAAAACAAACAAAATATTTTTTAATGGGAGGGATATAAAATGTCTTCTCAAACAACCAGTGTCTAAGAAGAAGGAATTTTACTGACCATGTGAATCTGTTTAATTATCTCACATGGAAAAATATCACTCCCTAAAGGGCCAAGTTCTATTCTTTCACTGGTGTTGTATACTTCTACATATACAAGATGATAATGGGAAATGCTGGCAGAATCATCAGTGGAGTACCTCAATTTGAAATTTAAGAGCAACTATTTTGCCTTGACTTTTCTGAATGTCAACACCTCTGTCCCAGAAAAACATAGGAAGAAAGACTGTTTGCTGTGGTATTTTCAACAGTACGTGACCAGAAGTTACCTGAAATCAGTGGCAAACATAGGCTAAGTGAAAATAGCGTCCTCATTTAAACCAGACACCCAGTTTTTACATGATTAAAAGTTAAGTTGCCTCTAAGCTGTATTTTAGCTGGAAGACCCTGAAGTCTAGCTGTACCTAATTGTGTTGGTTCCTTCTGTAGCACATGGAAAAAGAGTCACATCCACAAGGTGATTCATGCTATCTCTAACAGGCATTAATTCCAGCAAGCACACTGGATGTGCTTCTCAGTCCAAGAAGCCTGGGTGATTAGCTTACCTTAGCTAATGCTTAAATGGCTAAATACCAGGCAAGACAAATTCCAACACAGCCAAACGGAATACCTTTAGCTAAACACTGCTGGAGGGCAATTCCACCTTCTTAGAGCAATTAATTTCACTCAAATACTTATTTGAGGAGATGGTGAATCACCTTCTTAAGGTACCACTCGTTCACATAGGAAATCTAGCTCATTTGTTTACATGATTGGCAAAGGTTAGGCAAGAAGAATCCCACGCGGATTCAGCAAGCTTCAGTGCAGGTGGTCATCTGCCTTGCTGTCCGTTCTACTATTCAAAGCCTCTTTGCCATGCTGGAGAAGGGGGCTGGTCACCTAACACAACATCCAGGTGCAGGCTGTGGAGGAAGGTGTTTTGCAGATAAATTACTTGGAATTCCAGCACTGAAAAACTGTACTAGTGTATCTACTAAGGGACATCATTCCCAGTTGGAGTTTATTAGGCACATCTGCTAAAGTAAGAGAATCAAGGGCTGTGAAACAGACCATTTGCTTTCATGGCTGCTAAATCCCCACTGAAGAGGTACCCTCCTGAACCCTGCCCTAAAGATGACTGTCCTGTATGAAAATAAAGTGGACACGTATTTCACACTGGTAATTTGGACTCAATGGCCAAAATCTCCCTTTTGTTATCTCTAACAAGCATGCCTCGTTTTTCATTCTAGAGACAAAAAAATCTCAGTGAATGTATTTCCAATCAAACATTTCATCAGCACTCTCTGCTTTTGTATTGCACGTTTCTAAACTTCCAATTTCAGTATACTAGCACATGTTTTCTATTAACAGATCTTCTCTTTCTCATTTATACTTGACCTTCGATACATCATTAATTAAAGTTGTTAGCATCACAGTATGTCAGCTCTTCTTGTGTTCCATTGCTTCTAAAAACAATGTTGCATTTCTGGTTTTCTTAGCTGTTCTTTTATGCTTTTATGACAGCTTTGTGTTGTTTGTTTCCCAATGTACATTATTTTCCACACTTATGTATTAAAAGCAAACATAATTATACTAAATGGTATCAGAAAATTAAAGCACTTGGGAAATACACTAATGAAAGTTCAACACTCCCTTTGTATGAGAAAATTAGCACTCTTGAAGGTCTAATAAGCATGGTTAAGAATGTCTCTGGTGCCAATAACCTAAAAAATAGCCTAAATCCCCTGTGCCATCAGCTAGTAACATAATGTAAACACGAAGAAAAACAAACAAACAAAAAAACAGATGAGAAAAAGAAAAAAAAACTACCCACAACACAAGCATTTTAAAGATATTCAAATGGAAAGAAAACTATCTGCAGCTGCCTGGGCAATACGAAGGCAAAGTGAGTTAGATTAAGTTTTTAAAATGACAACTGAACTACCTACGGGTGTCACTGCCAACATATGGTTCCTTTTTTCAATTCCAGACTTACTGAACTGAGTGGAATTAGACTAGCCAAAAGCTGCAGTAAATCAGTGATTGATCTGTTAGCTCCTACTTTTCAACCAAAAACCCAAACCACTTTGAAATTCTTAATTAGTGTATTTCTGAAAATGGAATAAGCAATGCTCTGTAGCTGCTTTTTAGGTACAAAAGGAAAGGAGTCAGAATCACCAAAATGTTGTTGATTGCTACTGTAAGAGCTGAAGTGGTGTTACATCGATTGTAATGAGTTACTTTTGATTTCATACTTTGATCCCTCTTTGAGTAGCGAGGTGTTTCTTTGTTGCTTTGTGAGTGCTAATTGCTGCAGTGCTGTGTTAAATCATTGTTATGCTGGTTTTCTCGAGCAGCAGGATGGATAATTGAATAATTACAAAGGCGAAGTTTGTTAAAATGGGTATGGCTATAGAAATGAGATTTTCCAGCAATTCATTGAGGGGTTGTATACAGTTATGCAAACAATCTGTTGAAAACTTTTCTTTTCCTATCCATAAGATCAATTCTTTTGTGTGCACAGCTTCTCTCAGAAGCAGACCAGGAAATGACAACAACTGCACTGGGCAGACTTTCTTCTCCACATGCTACTGTGAGAATCCTTAATCCTGGTATGATTCAAAGTTCAGCCATAGAATTCCTCTGTTGTTATGGGCAGCTGACCAAAACTCAAATTGTGCCTGTAAAAGTGTGTTAGAGCTGTATAAACTAACATATATCACTGAAGAACCTGCAGAATGACATCAGAATGTCAATAAGAAAACTGTCTTACACTTTAGACTTTAAAGCCATTTCTTTTCTATTGCAGAGACAGCAAAATATTGGGTGCCATGGAAGTTGAGTACACCTGAGCCAATAGGTCACAGAATGAAGGAGTAGCTTCAGCACTGAGCTGCAACTGGATCTAGGTGCTACCTGCCTTAAAAAACTTAACTAGCAAGTGCACCCTGTGAGGAAGCACTGGAGGTGCCATGAGAAAGAGAAAGATGTTCCATGGAAAACTGAACATCAAACAAATCTCAGCTTAGTTCAAAGGATGAGTTAAAAAAAAAAAAAGTAACCTTGTGAGATTCTACTGACACTCACAGAGTCAACATCAGCAGCAATACTTTGGAACTTTTGCACAAGTCTCTGTCACGTGAGTTAATTGGCACTGACAGTAACGTAGACTGTGATTCTCTGGCAGTTGAAGCAAGATCAGATTGTCTGCTGTCTGTGGAGCCTTTTTCAGACTTAGGAACCTCGCGTTCCACTATGGGCTCTGTAGTATAAAATGAACACTGGCTTACATACTCTTTTCCTTCGTTCCCCAATTTCTTTTACTTCCACTGATTGCAGTCTGAGGCTATCTCATTCACGTTCCCCTCCTGCCCTTGACTAAGTTTGTTACCTACATTGCCAACTTCATCCTCATTTTCAAGAGGCTGCTCAGCACTTTTCTGGTCATTAGATGCTAATTTTAAAAGCCTAGGTTACAAAGAAGACACTGGAAATTCTCAGTGATGCAAGTATTATTGGAAACTAGTGAAATAATTCACATGACTGGAATGATGAAGATCTTTTGATACATTTTTTTTTTAGGGGTAGAGGTGAAAGTACTGAATGATGTAGTGGTGGTACTATAAAGACACTGATAGCTGGTCTGTCTATCCCAGTAATTCAGAAACCAATTGTCAATGTGCTAAACCACAGAGGATGAGAAGAGAATACAGCAGAGTGGGAAGGAGGGAGATTCTTTATAGACTATGAAACCACACCAGAATTATTTCTTACAACTTGTCTGCAGTGAGCGGCAGACTGCGGGGGAGCAATTGTCTTGCCTTGGGAGAATTCAATTTCAGAAATGTAGCATGGAGGTCACACTGCTTATTAGAGTTTCTAAAATTATTCCTTGTGATCCTTTAACACAGAAAGTATTACTGCTCTCAATACAGGGTAACTCAATTATGGTCTTACTACGATGGATAGAGCTGTATTAATTCCTGTCCTGGAGTCTGTGAGGGATAACTGGAGGTGATAGATGGGATTTATGTCATGTAATTTTAATGATCTACCATGAGTTTAGAACTGGCTGTCCTGGACTCCTTATGCAGGCAACTGAGGGAAATAGGCACTGACAAATCATGACACCTTTCTTAGAGCCCTAAGATGTTTCATCTTACCTCCTCTTACTTATCCAAAAGGTGAATTTCTTCCCATCCAGATCCCCTCCATAGTCAATGCAAAGAGCAAGGCACCACCAGAATGTGAGTTACTAAATCCTAAACTGGTGTCCCAAGACAGGCAAGGAGAACACCCTGCACAGTAGCGGATGCTGTGAAATGGCTAATTTCCCATGGCTGATGAAGATTGTCAGAGAGAATGGACAGGGAGAAGCAGGTAGAAAAAAGCAAATGAAAATTAGGAGGTCTACAACAGAAACTAAAAAGATGCTTAAAAAGCAAAGAGTACTCCATCAAGAAAGAGGAAGTCTTTAGCTAAAAGCCTACTCTGGTTCCCTGGTAAATGGAAATAACTGTTAGAACCAGCCTCCCACTGCTCCCCAGTGTAACATATGGAAAATGTGACACTGAACGTAATATAAAAATGAGAAGCTTACAGCCCAGGAAATCAACAGGCAAAGCTAGAGAAATACAAAGTAAAAAAGTAAAAAAAAGACATTGAGATTTTACTAATAACACTGTTATGCCTATGGAGGCTTAAGGATATAGGTCTTGGATATATCTTTCCTAACTTTAGACACCAGAATATGGTTATTTACATCCGGCCTAGTGACCCCTCACTCCTTTTACAGTCAATTGAGAGAAACAGGCCTTTTTAGAGAATGATTTTTGTTATCCTAATGCAACTATATAAAGCAGTTCAGATGAAACATCCTTGAGAAGTGTTTCTTTCCCTCCATGGCTATAAAGGAAGAACCAACAGATGTAACTGGGGAAAAAAAACCCAACCAAACCAAAGCAAAAAAAAACCAACCAAACCAAAACACTAAACATGAAATACACAAGCCAAAATGTTTGCTTGTTTTTCCAACTTCATCAGTTAACTTAATATGAATGCACTAGCAATTAAAGAAGTCTTAGCATCAGTATGAACTCATCATTTGGGAGATGGTAATAATTTTAGCAGAGCTGTACAAAAGGTAGATGGTGTATTTTTACTGCACTGGAGTGGAGCACTCCAATCCTTGAGTAACTGCGACAGGTATGACAAAACCTGAGGGTAAAATTTTAATCATGAGTCCCAGATAATTTTTATCCAAGTCAGCTGAGAAGGCTGCTGGTCTACTGATGTAAATTTTATATGAATGTTAGAAAGTCAGGATTCAACAGATCAGAATTCTGTGCAAATATTGAAAAAGAGAAAATTGATAAAAGTAGGTAATTACATGATAGTTAGCCTGAAACTGTTCTCCCTCTCCCCAGAAAAGCCCCTGCCAATGTTCAATCCTTTGCTCCAGAGCACATAGACATAAAATAAACCTTTACATGTGGGTAAACAACAGACTGGCTGTGCTATTTCTGCACTTATCTCATACTAAATAGGCATTTCAGTCTTTTAAATTAAGGGTAGCTGCTCCAGGATTCCTTTGTAGACTGGAAAGAGCAGGACTGCCATGGGGCATGCAAGAACTAAATCGGCCACAGGATGCCTTTCTCTTGTCAAGCACAGTGGGTGCCTCGAGCGATGACATTCATACTTCATGTTTAAGCTTTCCAGAACACCGACCTTGAGACAGAACTGCAGTTTCAGGACAAAAGATTCAGCCCAGGCAGGGTTATTTAAGAGCCTGAAAACATGGGTTTATATAATATGTTGTAAATCCATAACTACCAGCTATCACCAGTTTTAGTCAGCCGTAAGCCTGACCTCACCTTTTTGGAACATATTTTTCAGCAAGCAGAAGGAAGACAATCTTTTTAAACAGAATAACTCTTACTAGAAAGAAAGTGACCTAAGGAAAAGTTTGTAGAAGACTGCTTTTAGCTCACAAAAAAGGTTTTAAAGAATTATTTGGAAGAAAAAAAAAATGAAGTCTTGTTATTTGTAGTGGACTTTGCATTATAAGTCCGATAAGAAGAGAAGATCTGAGGAAATGTTTCCTCAGATTCCAAATTCTTCCACTTTTAAAACCAGGCCAGTAAGTAAGAATCAATACATCAAAACCTCCAGATGTTGCTGGCAGCTCTAAGAGAATACTCAGCGTCTCCTTTTCCTCTTGCCTTTGTAGAAATAAAATAGCATTTAGGAGTATTGATCACATTCTGTAGAAATATTATCTTTTGTCACAATAAGTATTGATCAAATCGAATCAGGCAGGAAAGGTTCCTTTCCCATGTAAAAATATATTTCACCACTAGAGGGAACTATTGGACTTTATGGTCAGTGAGAAAAAAGCAACCGCATTTCAAACTGTCGGTGCTAATTCCACTCCAGAAAAGTCTGAATAACTTTGTTGAACACGCCGCAAGATGATACATTACGTTAATTAATGGAATGTGTAGGTGATAGAAAAACATTGGAGCTTTTATGTGACATTTAGGCAATAAGTATTAAATATATCATATATGATACTTGTAACAAAATGAGATATTAAGAAGTTTGCTGCTCTTGGAAAGATTTAGCCAAATTGTGTAAAACTAGACCATGTTAAAAGTAAAAAAACCTACTGTAAAATGTACAAACATTCATGTAATTTCCTAACAGGAGAAAACTGTTCAACACAGAGCACTGTCCTTTGCTTCTTATTGCAGCAACCATTTATTTAGCTGTCTCCCCTGTCTGCTTTCATCCAGATGGGGACGCGCAGTGCAATTCTTCACTAAGGAAGGTAGTGATTTTGTTTGTTTATCTTTCTTAGTCCTTTGCAGTTTGTGGTTTATTTTTTTCTCTTCATTTTGTTAGGTTGATACATATCGCTTCCTCTAAATACTAGAGAAAGTCAAGTGAAAGAATTGAACGTGGCACTTTAAGCAGGCTGAGAGTTGTTTTGACTGGATCCATGTTTCTGAGGCAGTTCATTGTGCTGACTTAACCCTGACCCTGATAAAGAGTGTTTGCCTCCTGCAAAGCACACAATTAAAAGAAAAATATTTCAGTACTGCTTGGAATTCCTCAAGAAGTCACTACCTTGACATGACTCCAAGCTACATTCTGCAGCCACATTTTAACAAAGGATCTAAAAATTACTTTGATAATGATACATTCATGCATTTCAGAAAATTAGGGGTTAGACTTCTGAAAGCTTTTCTTTTCATGCTCAGCAGCAAGATCTCTTGCACGTGTCTCTCTGCAAGTGACTCTCCTGAAGGCCAAAGCAAACTCTGTGACTGAGGCAAAGCAGCGTAACATTGATGTCTATCCCCAACCAAGCTTCCTTCTTCTGTTGCATATCACACAGAGCCTTGATGAGAGCAAAGATCCTAGCAGGTATGTCTGTAGTATCTGACACATTTCCTCTGCTTCAGTATCTGAGATTGTCTGGTCACATGAAAGAGTTTCATTTTGAGTATCAGCTTACACGGCATGGGAAAAGCCTTCCCTCTAGCACCCATCAGCACATTTACTACATAACATGACAAGATCCAGTGCCTCTATTGTTTCCCTACCGAGTATGGAGTTCCCCCAGTAAGTTTTACACTATATTGTCAGAATAAATTCAGTTTCTTATGCTTCAAACTTTTGCTAACTGGTGGGTAGGATGCATTGGTTGCTAAGTTTTTCCACAGTTATTTATTTACATGTTCACTGCTGCTTGCTGTTGGTTTTGCTGTTCAGAGTGGGCAGTCACTCTTCTTCCCATTGCCTGTGGAGCATGAAAGCCAGAAGTTCCTCCTTTAGCCCCACACCCATCCTCAGAATCAACTGATACACTTCTCCACTGGGAGCTGAGAGAGACAACCTTATATAAAGTGCACTCACTGAGTTGTCCCCCAAAAATGTAAATCATTCTCTTGCTAAGAGTCCTTGCTTGCTAAGAGAAAAAAAATGCCCTGAGATAAACCTACTACCATTCAATGCTGTACCGAGAAAAGTCTGCCTCAGAAGGTTGCCAGGATTGTTGCCAGGATTTGCTGGAATTAGATATTTTATAAAAAGCCACATACGTTTTTCTTCATTCATATGTTGTGCAGAATGCTGATAGTTTAGAGAAGGCAGTAATTTATATCTGGTGTCCTTGTTTCCACTGAGTTTTTTCCCAGACGAGGTTTTCTGCCAATTAACTGCAATTCACTAGTAAAATGTTTATTCCTTTCTTATACTTATTATCTGTTAAATATTAAACACTAAATTTGAAATGCTGCACATGGGAAAATGTGTAAATACTGCATGATACAAAGTTCTGTTTAATCAGAAACATGCAGAATGTACTTGATTCTGTAAAATGTGGTGTTTAGCATACGAAACAGCAGAATGCAGACTGCAGATGTACTCAGTGACTAGACTTCTACAAGTTTGGTGGGGACTGAGGACAACCAAAGCTTCAAATATTAGGAATGAATCAACTCAGATATCAAAGCAACTGAGTTAAACATATAACTAGTATCTTTATGTGGGAAGCATGATTGTAATGGTGGCATTTAACTAGGACAGTGATATAGGGTGATAATAATGAATAATGAACAACTTCATCGGTCAAAAAGAAAAATAAAGGTTAATTTTTGTTAAGTTAGAAAGTTTGGATTGTTTGTTAGAATTGTTTTCAATGGATAATAAAGTGCAAGGTTAAATTGTGATATTATAGCCATGGTAATAGTGTCAAAGAACATTTGAAGTAGTTTGTGCAGCTGATAAGAAACATATCTTGCTGCATTGACTGTTCTGGTTCAGAAATAATTAGAAACTAAATATGAAAACAAGAAAATAAATACCAGTGGTAAAAGGCACATTTAAGAGCACACAGTCTTAATACCCTGAGAAGTTTGGATGTTGGGCCACTTTTGAGGGGATACATTAAGCTAAATTTCTCAGTCAGATCTGACAGTCAGTAACTTTGGAAGGCTTTATCTATTCAAATCATCAAGAAGACAGTGCATAAGTGTTGTTATGGAGAGGATATAAAGCACATGCATTTCTCCAGGTGGCTGAAGAAATTCAAATTTCAAATGATGCAGAACAAAAGAAGAGTAGTCGATCACTGAAACTACCACAGGCAGCAAATACTCTGATGGTTCAAGTCTGGATCACATTAATCAAATGCAAGCTGTTTTGCTCTAAGTGGAGATAAACAGTTGTAATGTTACAGTAATATAAGACTCAACATTCTGTTGGTGCTTTCTGGATTTGTCAGCAGTTTATGTGTGAGTCACTTCAGAACAGAAAGGTAGTTTAGAGCTTAGTTTTAAGGTGTCTTTCTCAGCCTTCTTTTAAAATAAATTAGGTTAGAAAAGTTTTAACCCAGACAATTATTTGTATCGCATTATTGTTAATATGGCATACAATATAGAGATTTTTCATTGCCATATTATTGTTTTAATTAAAGTAGCCTGGTTGATAGTATTGCAAAGGAATAAGACCAAGCTAAATGAACCTGAGAGTCTAACAATGTTGAGAGAAACTTCATGAGCAGCATGTTGCCTAAAATAACTTTATATTAAGAGAAATAACATATTAAGGGAAATGTAAATATACATGAATATATGCATATTCTAACACAATTAATAACAGTATTGCATTTTAAACTTTGTTTTCCTAAGCTAACAGCATATAGGCAGTTTAACAGTTTCCACACTAAATACTCAATTTGCTAAAAGCTTCATTGTAAATTCAGGAGTAAAGACAAATCTAAATTATTTAAGACAATACCTCAAATAAAATGCTACTTTCATAGAACACTGTTACAGGTTATGTCCATCCAGAACTACAACCTTATGTATAAGAATAAAGTACTATAAATTCGTCAAGTGTCAAGCACATAATAAAAAGAAGGCAAAGAAAAATGTCAACTGTTCACTATTTTTAACAAGAATTTTTAACAGGTGCTCCTTTATGTTAAAAGTCACCTTACTGAACATCGAGCACGTAGATGTTAGATGGCTAGTACTAGTTAGATAAGATCCTCTAGACCATACTTTCCTCTATTGTCAATCATCCATAACACACTCCTGCTTCTAGAGGGTGAGCTGTTCCATTTTAAAAGCTGTCCAGCTGCAATCCTCATTAGCTACTCATTCCTCTTTGCCAACATAGATTTGATCAGTTGAAGTCAGATTATTTGAAGCCCAGTTCTGAGCATACTTGTTCCTAAGCCTTGTCCCCTATGCTAGGATATCCTGGCAGACACCGAGGGAATACAGGCTCTCACAGCATCTGTATGAATTTCCCACACAGCAAAATAGAGGCCATCGGAGCTTTCAGAGTTCTTTAGTAAATTGCAATAATAAGGGATGTGGATAAAAGATCTGGAATTTGGTATCCCGAGAATGTGAATACACACTCATAGAAACTTCTCTGCAGGGAAAACAATGTAGGTCTCAATCTTCAGAGATCGAATCAAATAAAAAGGAACTCCTCAAATTTTATTTGGTTGACTTCAAATTATTTTTTAGATAAAATTGCCACATATTTTGAAAACACCTGGAAAAGTTAATAACTTTCATCCTGAACAGCCTCTGGCTACAGTAAAAAAAAACCCAAACAGTTATTCCAAAGCATTACAGATTGAGGCCACAGAATGAAACGCAGAAAAACTTGAAAAAAAAATAAATCACTGAGTCCTTCTGCAGCTATCAGGCTATTTACTATTTGTAGTATTTCTGGGGAAGGGGTTTAAAATTAATAAATAAATAAGTAAATAAAGAAGACTTGTATATTTGAAAAGAATAACTCACATTGTAGCTTTGTTAGGTTTGGGTCATATACTACTTTATAACTCAACCACTCCAAGACACTTTCTTAGTTCTGCTGCTTTCTTCTCCAACTGCTGGATGTTCCAGTGCCATTGTCTTCTATTTGTTTGGAGTGTGTTCAGTTGGCAATGCAAACGTTTTAGAATGGCATTGTATCTTTTATTCTGTACCTAATAAAATAGAATAAAATTCACTTCAAAAAGCCGTGTGCTTTCGGAATCAGGTTCCTACGCCTTTGAATGGCAACATCTTTCACGTAAAACTCTTTACAGAAATGGGTTCAGTTCACCTAAGTCAGCCATGTCTAAGTGTAGATTCTAGTCTAAGTGATCAAGTCATTCCATATTCGCTTTCTGACTTATTTCACCTATCTTCTTGAGGACAATATGAAACATCCTTCTCTTTCCCACTAAAGGAAAGAAAAGCTCTGATCTCTCAAGAGCTGAAGTGAGGAGCTCAGTGTGGGAGGTATATGTACATGTGAGTATGTAGATGTGTAAAATTTAACCAAGTAAATCCCACCCAAAAAGTCACCATCTCACAGTTGTGGCAACACTCTGTACATGGAAGATTTCAGCCTCTGGAGTGAGGGGTGAGGAAGGAAGAAATTTTCATTCTTTGATAAGTGTGTTTAGGTATGAATTAGAATACAAACAAGGTGAAGTAAAATACAAATGGGAAATACTAGAGAGAGTCCAACAGAGAGCTACAAAGATGATGAAGAGACTGGGACTTCTCTCTTATAAGGAAAGGCTGAAAGTCCTGGGGCTGTTTAGCATGGCAAAGACTGAAAGGGGATCTTATAAATGTTTACAAATCTCTGAAGGGTGGGTGTCAAGTAGAAGGGACCAGTCTCTTTTCAGCTGTGCTTTGTGATAGGACAAGAGAAAATGGTAGCAAGGTGAAACACTGGCAGTTCTACCTCAACATGGGGAAAAACTTCACTGTCAGAATGGCAGAGCCTGGAACAGGCTGCCCAGAGAGGCTGTGGAGTCTCCTTCTCCAGAGACTTTCAAGACCCGCCTGGATCTGTTCCTGTGTGGCCTGCCCTGGGTGTCCCTGTGCTGCAGGGGGATTGGACTTGATGATCTCTGGAGGTCCCTTCCAAGCCCTACCATACTATGATTCTATGAGATAACCTAGATGGCTGTAGGCGCATCTTCACCATTGCACTGCACCTAAAAAGGTATGTTTTTCTTAGAAAGGCAATACCATGGCAATGCAGTACTGTATCAGTTTTGCCCCCATTACTTCCTTATGTGAATAATGGCTGCAGCAGACGACCTTCAGATTTGCATTCTGAAGTGTAAAAGCATGAAGCATTCATTGTAATAAAAATGGAAATAATGGGTATTCACTTAATGAAATTTGGGCTTACTTACCCTAATTTGAATGGCATATGAGTGGTAGTGTATAATTATTCTTGTGCCTGCTTATTGAATCATTATTACACTGTATTTAACACACACACGATGGTGTACAGCTGCATCAGAGCTACAGCATTGCCACTGACTTCCCAGAGTCTTGCTGCCTAAATTGCACATACAACTCCCTCCCTCCCTGATGTTTTATAAATTACCCTGCCTTCTCTTAGTGGTGATGGGTTGTCTTTCTTCATATTGCCTGACTCTCCATTATAATCCTTCCCAATTTTTTGAGGGATGATGTCATATTCACTCATCTAAACGAGTGCTGGCAGCATCTGAATATCTGAACAAAGAACTGTGTTGTATGACCCTGAAACATCTATAATCAGGGTTAGCTGGGTGGTTTTTTTCAGAAATGTGTCTCCAGCATCATTATTGGGAACTGTCTGGTACATCTGCTGAGGCAGGGAGCACTAATACACTTACTGGAGAGAGGGGAGTGAGAACACTGCTCTTTTTACTGGGCCTTGTGTTCATATAAGTTGACCATTAAAAAAAATTGCCTGGGTACTTGTGGAATCTCCACCACTGAGATCCTCCAAGGACCTGATACATAAGAATCTGCCAAGAATAACATAGCTGCACACTGATGTGGAGGAAAGAGGGCAGCAGAGGAATAGACATTCTTTTGAGCTTTCTTTTTCTTATTATTGTTACATAACAACCTATTTTCTGTTATTTGTGGATGTCTTGAATTTGTCTTTATAACTGAAGCCTTGCTCCTACACAGGTAACCACCTTAAATTGTATTTGACATCCTTGTCCAAAGCTGGGAACGGGCTCTGCTCTTAAAGAGATAGGTGCTGGGGCTGGTGCTTGGGAAAGGGAGTGGCACAAGGACTACAGGCTGCCTTAAAAGTCCATCGGTACTCTGCCTGATGAGAAGCATCCCAGTTATGAAAGAATTGTAAAGTTTATTACTTAGCAAGGTCAGATTATTGACTTTCCTTGCAAAAAAAAAGGAAGCTTAGGTACAACTTTCCTTGCAGAAAGATATTTCATCAATAATTTTTAACTTTCCAAATTCAGTTTCTTTAGAAAGGCATTCCAAATTACATTCCTGCATGATGTATTTAGTTGGAAAAGCTTTGTGGGAAACTAGAAATAATTCTGAGGTGAAGTGGGAGCACCAGGGCTATAAGTCCATCCATTCTGTTTGAGTGCCAGCCTAGCCATTAACGAGGCTTCAACAGCATTTGTAAATATTTATGTATAGGGCTGTATAGGGATAGACTTAGATGACTTAGGCTCTTAGATTTTCTTCCAGCTCAGCAACCCCAACTCTCTCAGCCTCTCTTCATAGAATAGGAGTTCCAGCCCTCTGATCATTTTTGTGGGCCTCCTCTGGACCTTCTTCAACAGGTCCATGTCTTTCCTGTGCTGTGGACCCCAGAGCTGGACACAGTACTCCAGGTGGGGTCTTATGAGAGCAGAGCAGAGGGGCAGAATCACCTCCCTCAACCTGCTGGCCACGCTTCTTTTGATGCAGCCCAGAATAACGTTGAAACTGTAGGCTGTGAGTGTACATTGCTGGCTCGTGTCCACTTTTACATCTACTGATATCCCCACGCTCATCTTTACAGGGCTGCTCTCAACCAGTTCATCACCCAGTTTGTACTGATAAGGGGGATTGCCCCAACCCCAGTGTGGGATCTTGCATTTGGCCTTGTTGAACTTCATGAGGTTATAAGAAGGGCGGTTACTTTTGGTCCAGGTAGTGCTAGAAGCTGAGAATTCACACAACATGTAAAACTCCTATGATAAGCACTGAAGTCTTGAGGTGAGGTCAGCCTGCAGATTAAGAGGAGCATGTGTGACCTACACGTCTACATTCCTGCATTGATCAACAATAATCTAGTCAATGCAGACTGTACAGTCTAAGAAGAGCACATAATGCAGCTCACTCACTGTAAACAGTTACATATGGCAAACTAAATTATCTCTAGAATACATCAGCTGCACTGACCACACCTCCCGTGGTCGCGAGGAGAACCTGCCTGACTCAAGTGTAGCCACCTGCATTCAAAAAAAGCACATCTGTTGTCAACAGGCTGTAGGTGAATCCTACTGCTGCAGCCCAATGGAACCTCATCCACGTGTCTACTGTCTCACTTTATACATGCCTGGCTTGAGCATTTTTTCCCAAGTTGTGCTGAGGACTGCTGGGTAACAATGTCTCTGCCTGTCCATTGTCACTTTTTTATATTAAAAACCCAATCGTTTTCCAGAGAGCTCTTAACAACCTGAGAGATTCCATTTCTAAACCTTCTCCCTTCTGAGACAAAAATATTGCATAATCCAAACAACTGAAGAACAGGTTAACCTTCACTATTTAATTTAACTGATTCTGATAACAGAAAAGAACATTCTTTTTAGGATAATTTAATTTTGGCTTAAAAGAACTTTCTTAGGAGGATGTTGCCTTGATAATAACATATTTTCTCAGATGTTGAATAGCATAGAAGTATTCTAAAGTGACTGTGTTTTGCTTTTCAGTTTAAAAATTCTCTGCAGTTCCCTATCACATGAAAAATGATTCTTTTTTTTCCTCCTACATTTTACAATGGGCAATAGAGCTAACCTTAGATCAGTTAATCTTTATATTATCAAGCTTTGCTCATTAAATTTTGTGGCATTTATTTGAACTAATAAGATAAATGATGTGAAACTTCCAAACTAAAAACTGTCTAGAAATACAAAGTATTTTAGTAAGGAACAAAATGTAAAATATAGTTCAATTATTTAAAAAGTGAAGGTTTGAACTATTTATCATAATTTTATCTTGGCAGCTAATTAGGAGCTGCTGTGTTATCTCTAATTTAATGTCAGCTCAAATTAGGGAGATTGATGGGAAGTCCATTTTCTTGGCACAATTGATTGTCCCATTGATGAGTTATCAGGAACCATGAGACCAGTCATGACTAATCAACTCAGCAGTGAAATATAAAGTATTTCAGAAGTAATACAGAAAAAAAAATATAAAAATCTACAAAACCAAAGCAACAAAAAGCTGTCTGCGTTTTGCTTTAGTACCGTTCTCTGACCTCTTCAGGAAATCATCCCAAAAGTTCACAGCTGAACTCTTTCTTAGAAGACCTAAGAAGAAATCTTCTTAACTTCAATTGTTCTCATGATAGCAATTAAGTTTTGAATTTTAGAAATACTATCACATCAAGTATTTAAGATAGCATGGATACTGTATATACTTGGATAATGTTCTGACAGCAATGGGATATAAAGTACTTCAAAATTCATTGCTGCTATCTACAACCTGTCAGGAGAACTGCAATTGCATTTTATTCAAATGACTCACCTCAATTTCTTTTTTAAGCTTAGCATGCATTTTTTTCTCTTCTTCCAGCAACTCTGTTTTTTTATTGATGAACTCTTTCAATGTTGTGATTTCCCTTCTTAAATGTGCAATTTCTTCCTGCAGATATAAGTCAAGATACAGAAATTCCCTCCTTAAAAAGTTACACAGTGCAGCTATTAGACTTATTAAAGTCATATTTTAACAGTCTTATTGCACAAATAGAGATGAGATAAAGATCTGTAATAGTTTCCTAATAAAATAATTAATAATTGTTGAATTGATAATTTAAGAATTGTAATAAAAATAATAACTACAATAATTTCTAACATGGCTTCAGATACTTGATGAGATAGAACCATAAAATCATAGAATGTTAGGGGTTGGAAGGGACCTAGAAAGATCATCTAGTCCAACCCCCCTGCCAGTGCAGGACCACCTAGATCAAGTCACACAGGAACATGTCCAGGCAGGTTTTGAACATCTCTAGAGAAGGAGACTCCACAACCCCCCTGGGCAGCCTGTTCCAGGCTCTGTCACCCTCACCGTGAAAAAGCTTTCCTTATGTTTACCCTAAACCTCTTGTGTTCCAACTTACTCCCATTGCCTCTTGTCCTAACATTGGATGAGACTGAGAAGAGTCTGGCTCCATCCTCCTTAAGATGAACGGAAATATGCCAGCTATAACAATACAGAAATTTGAAACCTTTGGTGGTCTTAATTTTGTTTCAAATATAATTTATTGCAAAAGTAAAGAATATTTAATGTAATATTTGAGATAGGTTTTCTCTCCCATAGGGAAATATAATGCAAATAATTCTTTATCATTATTTAAAGATTTGCTTGCAGAGCCAAATTTTCATCAATTTACACCAATAGAGTAACAGCAAATTTTCAATACCACAAGTTGCATCAGAGTTGAAATCTGTGACCCCATTTCAACCCCATACCTGTGTTCAAACACTGATAACATTTTGTGGTGAAAATTTCCTACATGACAGTTTTTAATGTGTTGCAATTAGGGTCAAATAAAAACAACACTGTTAGAGTAGAATATCAAAATTTATACATTTTTCCTCTCTCCTTTCTATCACTCTTTCATCAAATTCACCTCTGCTGGCAAACAGCTCAACTGTATTTTATTACCTGACAGATAAGTTAAAAGAATACTGTGCTCTTACATTAAGAATGTAACAGCATGGCAACATTCCAGAGAATTCTGAAGAGTGTCCACATAAGTTTATCCAACAACCCAAAGAAGCTCACAAATAATTTGGCAAAAGATACAGTTTAATTTACAGCTCTGTATTTTTTCTTTCACAGCTGAGTTCATTCGATCACATAGAATGAACATGACTTTTACAATAACATACAGATAACCATGGTTGATGATTCTTTTTACAGCATACTAAAGTCAAAATTTCTTCAGTTAATGCAGCAACAGAAATTATCTACAATCCTTGCAGTCAGTCCCTCACAAACCATAAACATATTAGACAAACTAATCATATTATCTTAACTACGCCAAAATTATTTCACATATAAGAAAAGAGGAAATACAGTACCTGCACTTGTTTTATAACAGATCCTTCTGGATTCTGGAGATCGCTCATTAACTCCTCTTTCTTTGTCTTTAATTCTTTAACAACAGCTTTTTTTTTAGCAAGCTCAATCATAACTGGCATTTTACTTTCCATCTCCCAAACGATTTGTTTATGAGCCTTTATTTTTTCCCGATACTCATTATTTCTTGCAAATGTCATCTCAAACTCTTCTTGTATTGTTTCTGCATCACACCTCAGCTTTAAATTCTCAGAATATAGGGCTCTGACTTCAGCCTCCAGATTTTCACAGTGATGTTTTGTCACTTCTATGGCATCATCCTGCAGATGTATTTCTCTTTCTATCATCTTAATTTCCAACAGAATAGAATTCATTTCTTTTTCTAGATCCTGAAACTTTGCCTGCAAAATATTTCAGTGTTCACTTAACATTTTTTTGAGAGGATACTAAGCATCTAGGTAAACACTGTAGTTTATATTTATTCAAGAGTCTTCTTTTTCACTTGTTTAATGTGGCTTTACTGGAAGATGGAGGTCCACTTTCCAAAATAAGTACTTTAGAGACACAATGCAAGAATACTAACTTAGACTTCTCCCCTTAGAATGAGTCTAAAACATGAAATAAAGTATCCTTGAAAGTACTTAAAATTCCTCATATTTATAAGATATGTAAGACATGACAGATCAAACCAAATCCTAATGTTTGTTTAGAGCTGAAATCTGGTTAAGTCCTAATCAGACTAAAAATAATTAATGATACCAAAAATCACTTATAAACACAGATGGGTATCTGGGTTGATGGGAGTTTAACTGGCTGTTCTACTGAAGTTTTTAATCCCACCTTCATCACAGTAGTATTTGAGAGTAGTTTTAATCCCAACTATTTTTAACCCCCTAAAAAATAGGCTTTTAGTCCTAAAAAGTCTGCCAAGTCCAACACTAAACCACATCCCTAAGCATCACGTTGACACATAAGTCTAGGATGGGAGGCCTGAATGGCTTCTTCAGAAAAGTTTCTCTCCCTTCGAGGACTATCGGGGGAGTCTAGAGAACTAATGCAGGCTTAACATCTGACTTATAGGTGATGTAAGCGAGCTGTGATGAATCCTACCCAAAGAGCCAACAGTAGTACATTGAGAGAATTAGCATCGTGATTTATGACACCTATTATCTTTTCCTTAATGGAAGCATTAAGAGTGCTATGAAATCTCTTACTCAATGTCTTGAATAGATGAAGACATTATTCACTGTTAAGAACAAAAAGTTTCTGTGTAACTTTTAATTTGGAAATCTTAGGCTACAGTTTTAGCAGGATTTGTATCACTGCCAGCCACCATTTACCAAGGACAGGAAAGTAGAAGATCTTAATGGCAAATATCTTCAATTTTAGAAAAGAAATTACTGTTTCACATGTCTTCTGTGACATGCACACGTGGGAATAGAACTAAAGATCAAGGAGAATTTCTGAATTCTGACTTTAAGTTCCTAATTATTTAACTTTGCTGTTCTGCTAACATTAATATTCATATGGAATTTCCAAGGGTTTGGGCTTTTTTTGGCAGAAAAAGGAAAAGGCATGGAAAAGGAAGAAAATAAATGAGCTAACTTAATTACCTAGGGCTCTAAATACACTGCATGTATCCAGTGTTCTACACATTACTAAATAAAAACAGTATTTAATGATTATTTAGGACACTCCTAATAGACAAAAAAAAAGTATTTTGTATGAAAAAGATGCTAAGAAAAAAAACAGTCTGGTGAATACCTGCCAAAAAGGATGTTTTAAAATCCTTCAATCCTTCCCCCCCCCTTAATTTCTCAGGAAATAATTATGAAAAATTTAAAGAGCTCTAACTTCGTACAGAGTTTTTGTGGGTTTGCTATCTCAGTGTTTTGGGGATTGTTTTTTTTCCAAAGAAAAAGGCTTCTAATGTAACCTGCTCTAGTGAAGTCAACTTATGTTGCAGCCTTTTGTAAGGAGTGACTATTACATACGTAGTTTACAATATACAAAATGCATACATGTTACAATACACAGACATAGTTTAACAACCACGTTGTTAAACTGTGCAGGAACAGAAGAGCTGCCTTACACTTAAATGCAAACATTCAGTAAAAAAAAAAAAAGAAGTACCATCAGCTTTTCTTGTTTATACAAATACTTTCTCAAGCAATGAAAAAATTAAATTTATTAAGCTACTGCAACAAGGCTTATTACCTGCAATTGGTTAACAACTGCTTTGTTTTTTTCTAGCTCAGATGCTTGTGAATGCTGCTGCTCTGCAACTTGTTTTACAACTTCAATTAGTGATGGAGAATTTTCCTTGGCCATTTTAGGCAAAAGTAGAGAACTATAAGGACATGAAAAGAAAACAAAGTGAATTTTCATCACCATTCTGTTTAAACTCCTAACCATTGATGACAGCAAGCAATATTAAGGCCTTTCCTATGGGATCCCAGATCAACACATTATATCATGTGGTTCATTTTTTACTAAGGTTACTGGTGGGTGGATGCTCAAATCAAGTGATCAAGAATTAGAACCCTTTCATGGTGAGTTTTATAAACTATTGCAATACTCTTCTGGCTACTCCACAGGCCAGATTCGCAGTTTGTGAATAGAGTCATAGCTCTTAAAAGCATCTTAAGAGCCTCTTAAATGCATGAGAGCATGCTCTCATATTTAGCTGGAATATTTCCATTGTTGCAGTTACTATACTGCAGCTGCCTGCGATGTTAACTGTTAAAGTATCCTGAATGTAAGATAAACAATGATGAGAAAGTTGTCATGCTGAAAGCCACAAACTAGTATCACTGTAAAGACACCCCCATCCTCCCACCTCTCCAGTGACTGGAAAATATTTAGTATTTAGTACTTGAATATTGTTTTCGATAGAATAATTGAGAAAATCTGTATTGGGAAGCTGACCTCTCAGGAGGGGAATAGAGTCACTTGAGGATGATTCACCTTTCTGGCTTGTCTGAAAGGCAGCT